>SNQJ01S0011732.1:208215-249375 GCA_010110895.2 Picea sitchensis | reverse complement strand
TGGAGTGACTTTTAATATGGGATTTGGTTAATACAATGATATAAAATTTTCATCGTGTCAAGGAAATAATTCTAGTTATGGTTAAATATGATCTCAATAAGTTAATGGATATGGTAGAGAGCATCACATATTATAAACTAAAATTTTGATGGATATGGTAGAGGAGTATTAGGCTTAACACATTCTCAATTAAAACCAGTACACATCCCTCGTTAACAATATTTTCATACCACAGTTGTCCATATTTCGTATTGTGGATGTATTCCTTTCCCACCTTCATTCATGTTGTAGAAGATCTTTCACTTCATGTTATATAAGATAGACGTTATCTCTAATAGAAAATGTAGAAGTAACATTTATTTTCGCACATCATATTAAATATCTCATAGAATTTAATTGAAAATTCATTTTTTAATAATAGGTATTAAAAATAAATAAACGATTTACTTAAGTTTCACCTTAACTCTTCATTACACCATGAATGTGACTTCCGTTCATTGAATTTTTCCAGCATCAAGTTTGACTAATTGATTTATGTTATCAATATCAAAATAGATATTGCATTTTCCCATTGTCCATGATAAAATGTTTATTGTTTGTAGATTTAATTCATCTGATTCATTGTTAATTTTTACTATGAGGTGAACATAGTCTCTTTTTGAAAGTTGTCTTCATCGTTACACAACCGCTCAATATTTTAATTTTTACTTCGAGGTGAACATAGTTTCCTTTTTGAAATTTGTCTTCATCGTTACACAACCACTCAATAATTTTGTAGTAGAAAATTATTGTAGAAACGGGTAAAGGTTAAAAAAAATTAAAATATCATATTTTATTTGAAAACTGAATTTTATATTAAATATTTTTTTTTTTATAAAAATATTAAAAGCTAATAATAGAAAAAATAAATCTATATATATTATTTTTCTGAAAAAGAAACCAAAAAATATTAAAAAAACATAGCAAATTAATAGAGGATTGCATAACTAAAATTTACATATTAGAATTGGGTTAGGACTTGATCCAAATTAGAAATACATAAGACTTCATAAATTTTAGAACTGAAATAACTCCACATTAAGTTGAACTACATTTGTTTTGCTTCAACATGGAAGTCTTTCCGATTATAATACATCCTTTATGTAGTTATCCAATTTAGGATGCCACCAAACAACGTCATTAAATGAAGGGGTCTAAGTGTTTTGATATGTAAAGATACCCATTGAAGCATTTGCCATCTAAATAATCTCCCATGAGGAGTCTCTCATGAATCCTCATTTTTCAATCTAAAACGCCACATCTTTCCTCTTTCAAAATCTTAGATAGGTTATAATGTTGATTTTGGCTTGTTGCACTTGTCAACATAAACCATTTCATTTGACATATTTTTATAATTGTTATTTTATGGTGCATCCATTTAATATATAACATTATAGGAAGACTCATGATTGTGCATTTTCTTCAATCAAAAGTCATCATCACATGAATCAATTTCATCCATTATTGAGAGAACGTACATATCATCTAAACTACCAAGAGTTCTTTTTCAATTAAACTCAATCCTTTTCTATCATATTTACCTTTAACATTGAGAGCATCTTCATTGTCAATATTGTCTTTCCATACTCTTATGTACAACATTATATTTTTTCTTGTAGGTCTTTCAAATAGATTCCATTATCTTTTATAGGTAATAAATATGGTTTCTTTGATGTGAGAATTCTCTGCCGACCATCATCATTGTTAAGACATTATTTTACCAAGTATGACCACTCTCTATCTCTTATGGACACCTTGTACATAAATGTAGGAACCTCTCCCTTTAACAAAAGATGAAACATTTGACTTCACGATATCCATATAATAGCTATCTTCCTTCTTAAAGGTATCCTTGATGGAACTTTTGAACTTGTATACCTTGTAAATTAAGTTAGGTAGAAATGACCACTTCTCCTCAGTTACGTCATATATTTTATCATCTCTAGTAAAAAATGTACATCTTTACTTTCCAAGTTGAAAAGTGTCCTCTTGTAGGTTCCATCTATATCTTCGTGAGTGTGTCTAATAAAAAAGAAACCAACTTCAATCATGATAAAAAAATTGAGTACAATTAAAAATAACTTGTAAAAAAATTGCAATTCTTGTTGTCATTTGAATTTTAATATTTAGTTATTAAACAACCAATATGAAAGAAGATATATAAATTTGCCATCCTTATTTTCGATTCTTACACAAGATTGAACATGATCCCATAGCTTTATGATTTTATTAATTAAAATATCAAGTAATACATTTGAAACTGAATTCCTAGAACTTCCACTCTCATAAAGGAAATCATCATAGATCCCTCAAGCACATAATAGGGAGTGTAATGTTAAGTTATGATTCCATCATGTCACGAAAAAATGACCAAGACAGCATGTTCTATGCTTACATGTTAGCATTCTTGTCAATGACACACCCATGTTCATTTTGATGACAAATTTTAATTCACCCACAAACCTAAGATTGAAGTATTTGTGTTGTACCTTTTCATGGATATTATTGAAGTACTAATTGAACAACACTAAAATATAGTTTCATGGGAAAAATAACAATATCTCCCCCACATGGAAGTCTTGTTACATATCATGTGCCTTTTCTTATAACTCTTTTGTTCTTGTCTTTTATTGTAGCTCTTTTGTTCTTGTCTTTATCCATGTTGTCAACGCTATACACTTATTACATTTAATAAAGTAGATATTTTTGTTGTTGTTGAGCTTACTCATTTATCCCTTTTCTTCTGTCTTTGTCCATGTCAACATTATACACTTATTACATTTAATGAAGTAGGTATCAACATTATACACTTATTACATTTAATGAAGTAGGTATTTTTTGGTACTTGAGGTTACTCATTTATCTCTTAATAAATTTAGCGTAGGAAATAATCTCAAAGAAGTGCAAGTGGCATCTTCTTCAACCTGGTATGCTAGGTTTGATGACAAATTCAAGTTGTATATTAAATTTTTATGAAGTATTTATATTGTCGTCATTGTTTTTCTATATATTTTGAACTTCTTGGTGCTTATCTCTTAATAAATTTAGCGTGTAATCTATAGGAAATAATCTCAAAGGAGTGCATGTGTCATTTTTTCAACCCGGTATTCTAGGTTTGATGACAAATTCAAGTTGTATAGTAAAATTTTATGAAGTATTTCTATTGCCATAATTATTTTTCTATATATTTTGAATTTCTTGGTGTTACGATGGATGTGTGTATCATGTCTTTGTTTGAATGGAGGCTAGAAGTCTTAGAGAGCATGTGTTTGTGGAATCTTATGTATTTTCCACCATGATTTTTTTTTGTTTCCAAGGAAAAATTACTAAATCCCTTCCTTTTTTCATAATATTTAGTTTTTTCATAATATTTAGATGGAGGGAAATACAACCCCCAATATAATAGAAACTAAGAATTTAGTAGAACAAATCTCAACCAAATTAGAATTAAAGAATTGACAACGAACTCTGTTTTGGAAAAAATATTTGAATTGATTGAGCTAATTCATTAGGATTATTTCCACCATGATTTATTATAAATGTCCTTTCCTTATCCAGGTGGATATCGGTGGCCACCCACCTATTCCAATTGGCTCAAAACAGTTTGTTGGCAACTTACTATTTTTCGATGTTCCAAACTTCCAGGACCATTTTGAGGGCCTAAACGACGTTTTTTCGTGACCGTTCACCTCAATCATAGCTTAAAGCGTTGACTGAGCCCCCTACATGAAGCTCGTCGTTGATACCTTTCCAATGAGCTATCATGCACCCCAAATAGAGATTGTATGCCAAAGTTATGCCCCCGGGAAGTTGATACACCAAACTACCCAAAACGAAGTCCACAAAACTGTTAGCTTTTCATCTTCTAAGGTTAGGGTTTTGGATTTTATTTATGTTAAAAAGGCCTTCGGATCCTCATTGTAATAATCATCTTCTTTCGAATGTGAGTAGCCATCACATATCTTCTCAGAGATAAGCTTCCACCATTATAGCGAGTCTTTCACTCTGTATTTCTACAATTTTGTACATTTCTCTCATTAATATAAATTTTGTATTATTGTATCTCTGTGTTTATGGTTATATCTTTGATAAATATTTGTTAAATTATTAGATATTTGATATATATCTGTACATTTGTTTATTATATCTCCGCTCTCATTTCATGCTAAAAATAATCTGGATCAGTGGTATCAGAGTACGCTGTTCTTGATCGTTTTTCAGTGCATGTCCCCAATGAGGTCTGAGTATAGAAAGTTGGGTCTTGAGCTTGTCTCTCTTGAGGACAGTCGCTCTCGCATGCCCAATAAACCCTCCATGGTGGAAGAAAATAAAAATGATGGAGCAAAATATTCTATTAATCTGTTGCTTGAGCAAGCTCTCATGCGACAGAGGGACAAAATGATGGAGAATTTTTCCCACATCCTTCAACGCCTGTCGATAACAACAGGAGCGTCTTCATCAAGCGACCACTTTGGAGGCACCTCACCTTTCAAGGTACAAGTTAATTTTGATATTCTCGTATTTGAAGGACAAATAGATGTAGATGCCCTAGAAAAATGGTTAAATATGCTAGAAGGTTATTTCTCTGTTCACAATTTCTCTGGCAGGGAAAAGATCACCTTCACACTCCCTAAGGATCTTCCCCATGTCAAAAATTGGTGGGAAACTTACTGGGAGAAAAGTTCCACAGAGGAGTTTGGAATATATGGGGCCGAGCCCACTTGGGATTTTTTTGTGGATGCGATCAAGGAACAATATTACCCTATTGGTAATTATGATGGTCAATACATGAGATGGACCACACTGCGGCAAGAGAGGGGACAAATAGTGTCATAGTTCACAAATAATTTACATACCTTGCGCACCAAGTTGGGTATCAAATACTCTGAGTGACATCTGGTTCTGAAATACCGTGGGGCTTTGCATAGGTACATCCAAATCAAAATGGATTTCCTGGACATCTCATCACTGGTAGTTGTCTATCGATATGCTATCAAAATAGAGCAGAAATTTAGGCACCAAAATAAACAAGAGTTCATGTTTGCAAATCCGCAACAATCAACGTATGATAAATATGGCCCTAACAAACAACCTCCTGAAAAACCCATCCAAACCACAAGAGAAGAAGGGTAACAAAGAGATGAAGAAGGATGGTGTGATTTCCACAAAATCCCCTGGCACAACACTAATGAATTTCGTTCAAAACAATCATTGGTGGCCGAGATCAAAGAAAATGAGTCGAACCCCGATTCAGAAAATAATGGAAGAAGACATATCATCGATGCAAACCCCACTGCTACTGTCGCGACCACAACAATTCAACCAGAAGAACCAACATATCCTGAAGAGGGGGGGTGCCTTTTTCATTCACAGATGTGGGTGAAGGAGACCCCGCTGCATTTTATTGTTGATAGAAGAAGACAAAAGAACCTCATCTTAGCAGAGGTCGTCAAGTAGTTGGGATTGTCGAAAACACTACACCCTCAACCATATAACATTGGGTGGCTTCGCCATGGAAGAGATCTCTATGTCAACGAGCAATGTCGATTGTCATATGACATCCAACACTTCAAGGATGAGGTATTATGTGATGTTTCCTCAGTTGGATGTCTATGATGTTCTTTTGGGCCAACCATATATGTGGAAGCGCCATGCTATTTATGAGTCTCGATCTCGTAGTGTCATTGTTACTCTGGGGGGTCATCTCTATAGGATACCGGAGGTATTTCTAACTACTGTCCCACCTAAATAGTCTCGCAAGGTAATATCTCATACTACAAAATTCAACTTCTTCACAATCTGTTCAAAAGATGAACAGAGGAACACTACAACCACTGTAGCCTCAGTCCAAGCACCTATTATCCAGCATAATAAGGTCGAAAAGATTGAAGCAAAGTACAAAGATTCCTTCTGCACACAGTCATTTCATCAGGTTCTTGACAATCTCCCACAAACCAAGCAACACAACTTCTCCAACAAGGAAAGCAACTCACCAAGATTCAGATTCAGCAAACACTTTCCCCTCTCCCCCAGGAACTCAACACAATGGAGACCATTGCTTCCTAAGGAGGGAGGATTGATCCAGGTGTATATCAGTGGCCACCAACCTATTCCAACTGGCTCAAAAAATTTTGTTGGCAACTTAATATTTTTAGCAGTTCCAAACTTCTGGGGCCATTTTGAGGGCCTAAACGATGTTTTCTTGCGACCGGGTGCCTCAAATATAGATGAAGGCTCTAATTAAACCCCCAAAATGAAGCTCCTCGTCGATACCTTTCCAACGAGCTATCGTGCGCCCCAAACAAAGATTGTATTCCAAAGTTACGCCCCCAGGAAGTTGATACACCAAACTACCCAAAACGGGGTCCACAAAACTGTTGGCTTTTCATCTTTCAGGGTTAGAATTTTGGATTTTCTTTATGTTAAAAAGGCCTTTGGAGCCTCATTGTAATAATCATCTTCTTGCGAATGTGAGTAGTTGTCACATCTCTTCTCAGAGATAAGATGCCATTATTCTAGCGAGTCTTTCACTCGGTATTTCTATAGTTTTTTACATTTCGCTTATTAATAGAAATTGTGTATTATTGTATCTCTATGTTTATGGTTATATCTCTGATAAATCTCTGTTATATTATTGGATATATGATATATCTTTGTACATTTCTTTATTATATCTCCGCTCTCATTTCGTGCCGAAAATAATCTGGATAATTGTCATCAAATAATCTCACGCTATTTATGCAAGACACAACCATGCACTTTGTTAAGATATAGTTTGAGTGTTTAATCATAATTATAGTATGCATGACACAAACATACACTTTGTTAAGATATAGTTTGAGTACAATGATTTCATAACAAATTCTCTCTCTCTCTCTCTCTCTCTCTCTAGGAAAACCTTGTAGGGAAATCCAAGGGATGTTTCCCCACATCCCTAATAAAATTGTCAACATAGACTAGTGCACCTCACCAAGGGAGATTTCAACTAGGCACAACTAGCCAAATGCCCAACAACATTGAGACAAATAGTTAAGCTAACCCGACCATGACAAATTATCTTTTACCATTTTGATCCCTTCTTTCCATACTTATTCTAACATCCATAATAAAATTTATATCCACATGCTAAAGACAATGATTTCTATAACACTCATCTAATGCCAAATTCCATATTTCTTTCTCTTTTTCATCCTTTAATCTATATTACTAAATTCCTTTTTAATAATTATAATGTATTTAAACTTTTAATACAACCTCAACATTATAATTATTTATCTAATTATCGATTAGAATGACCGACATCTTGACCGTTTAAAGGTGTCACAACCTATATAGACTCTATCATAATTTCCACGCGAGGTTTCTTGAATTTTCCTCGACCTTCAACCTATTACTTTATTGTCAACTAGTTTATTTATTGACCTTTTCGTCAAAAAATTATGTAGGCTTATTATTAATCTTACATTTATTACAATTTCCACATTTTTTTTTCTTGTGGAAAAGCCCCAAGACACTTCTCTTAATGTTTGCACATATCAATGCAGATGCTTGCTTTTGTGTAGTCACGTGTTAGAGAAATGTTGACATATATATATATATATATATATATATTCCTTTCTTGAGATATATTCAATTTTCAATATGGATTTGGTCACTATAAATGTTATATATTTTCCCTCATAGTGAAGAGTCAAATCTATGTTAGTGTTTTTTTCATCCATTAGGTTAGGGTAGAGTAACATTAATGTAGTTTTGTTATATATCTTTTTTTTTTTAACAATTTATCTATATATATCTTCTTTTCATCTTATTTTAGTGGGTTTAATTAATGGTTAAAAACATATGTTTTCTTTTAGGAGGTTATAGGTTCAAATTTAGAGGGAGGTTGGGTATGTAATAGCAATCAAATCACTATGTAGAGGAGGTCCCTTGTCCCGCTAACAAGAAGATCTCATACTCCAATTTGGTGTCTAGCTTGGCTATGACCTTAAACTTAGATTATTATTATTATTACGATGATATAGAAGTTTGACCTTATTTCAACAAAATTTAGAAATAAAAAATTGTTTTCATATATAAATTCAAAATATCTTAATATTTATTTGAAAAATAATGATTTCTATTAATAATACACATCAAAAAGCAATTAATTATATTTAAAATTTTAAATAAGTTTTACACCTCAGTCGTTCACTGCTCCATGAATATAAGATCCCTTCATTGAATTATTCAATCATCAAGTTTGGTTGAGTGATTTTGATTATCACCTAAAAACACTTATCCATGACAAAAGGGTTCATTATTTATAGTTTCAACGTTTCTTAGTCCCTTGTTTCCTTTTACTGGAGGGTTAACATAGTGCCCTTTTTTGAAACTTATATTCGCCATTACACAACCATTGAATATTTTGTAGTATACAGGGATGGAAAGAGTGGGGGGAGTCTTCATGATCCCAGGGGGAAAATGAATGAGCATTATGCCTGAGGTTAGGGAAAATGTCAAAAATCCTGGTTGAAGCATACTCATTGTGACACAGGCTCATCATAGAAAGATAACTAGGAATCATGGAATTGTTGGTCTTCGGGGGCTCAATGATCATTATCAAGGCAATCATAATTGGATGGATCAAGCTCCAGGGCATTGTTGCATGAATCATGCAGGTATTGTCTTAGTTTAACAGGGTTGAGATATCCCGCCTTTGAAGATAATTAAATAGTGAAGCAAATGTGTGGGAAAAATATGCCACCTTGTTAAATACCAGAGTTATCCAAGCCATTATCCCCTAACTTTTTAATGTCTACGGGTAGCATTACAAATCAAACCATCTGACCAACATTCATCAATGCATGTCTAATCCAACGAGCATTCCACAAGGCCACACAAGTTGAGAGGATGGCGGGGAGACCACAAGAGTGAGAAAGACCATGTTCTCATTTACTTATGAGGGCTTCACTCATGGAATGCCAATGCAAAATTGTGATGAGAGTTAAGCAATTTGAGATTATTTCAGAGGGGGTTTCTTCAAGTTCCTTTTTCAAAGAGGAAGCCTAATTAAGTGGGGGTTCAATTCAAAGAGGTGCAGACTTCTATATGTGCATAGGTTCATGAAAATGGGGCACTCTGGATCGTAATGATATTATTCAGTCGCAAATAGGGGAGGTTGCCATCCCAGGGTCTCTCTGGCATCGCACTACTGGTAATTCGTCTATAAAGTTTTTTTGGTTTTTAATCCCAAACTTGACACTCTTCCTAACTACAAGGTGGTAGTTTCATTTGTTGGTTTCATAGGAATTGGGGATCTCTTCTTTCACCACTTTCATGATGTAGGAAGCAAAGTGTTGGGACCTATGTTCTTGGAATTTGAGAAGTTTGGTTGGAAGGCCAATTGGGGTGTAATGAAAAGTAACGACCTCCATGAGCTCAAGAAGGTATTGCGCAGATATGAGGAGTTTACCTAGGTCAACAAAAGTGCTATATTGACTTTCTCCTCCAAGGTAGTAGAATTGGAACACTCATGTGCCACTTAAAGTGTCAACCATTCGAGCCTTCTCCTCTCACAAAAGTATCAGATTGATACTTTGGAAGCAGAATGTGGCAGGTTGTGAGTATTAATTGCTTCACAGTGGATGCAAAACCTCTCCTTGGCATCGAATAACCAGGGAACTCAAAGATCTGTTCATGGAGGGGGAATTGAGGTAGAGGTAGTCTTTCAAAATATGGAACCAATGGAAATCAAAGGCATAAGCATCTAGTACACTAGCGAGGAACAAGAAGATCAGGGAAACATGCATGTTTAACACACTATTAATGTTTTTTAAAATTAAATGTAGTTTGGGTTAAATTAGGCAATAAACTTTTAGGAACTCTTATCTGGTACATCTATTTTTGTTTATAAACTTAAATATAAGAATGTGTTTTGTATGGGAAGTCCAAAAATAATAAATGTATTCTCCTACTAACCTCGTCACAACAAAGTTATATATATATATATATATATATATATAATTAAACACAACAAAGTTATATATATTAATACAAATTCAATTCTGATTAAAAATTTTTATAATAGAAACTTGTAATGATAAATAAATAAATAACTAAAATATAATATAATGTTATATAAAAATTATATTTTATAACAAAATAAATATTTTTCATATAAATACATTCAAAATAAAGGTTAGTAATAGTAGTAGATTAACAAAATAAATACATTGAAAATAATGGTTAGTAATAGTAAAAATGAACTTGTAGCAGACTCAAAAACATTAAAAAAAAAACGTAGCTGCAAATTAACAGAGGATTGCAGTTTGCAAATTAAATATACATTATTTTTAATAAATTTTATAAATGAAATCATTTCATAGAGGACAAAATTATATTAATTTGGCTTAAATATGAAAATATGAACCATCAATGAAAATATGACCCAGGAAAGAATTCCTTCACAATGCCCATGGTTTCCTTAAATTTATAATCACTTATTATATAATTTTAGATTCTTGTCCTTGATTTTACCATCACCCATATAATTAGGAAGAAGTATGGAATATGTAAAAATAAAAATTCCATCTACCCATAGTTCGTTGGGACATGAAGACATGAAAATAGTAGGTTCTTTTATTGGGATGTGCCTTTAGATGATTGAAACCAAATGATCATTTGGTAAGTAGTCATCCATAATGAAATAGAGTAGAAGAGTCCACGAGAGAAATAAGTGAGAGGCTTTGAAATCAAAATGTCATCAGAGACCGAAGTGAGAGACATTAAAATCAAAATGCCATTTGGTTTGAAGTAATTGTTAGGTAGTGGAAGAAAAATATAGCAGATATAATAGAGCTAGATTACACATGCATCAAACCAAGAACAACAAACACATAATTTGACACAGTGATTTATGTGGAAATCCAAATTGGGAAAAAAACATGGGCAATGATGATCGGTCTTCTTCTTATTCAAGGGAGAACTACAATAACCTTCATAGGCATACAACCATCCTCTCCTCACACACTCGCTTCTCTCCATATCACATTGTCCTATACCTCTATGGGCTCGTATATATAACATCTATCACTCAGTTACACAGACTGATCATGAATACATCACATAGTTACACAAACAATTCATAAGTAGATTGCATGCACGTGCATGTGCATGTGCCTCTACATGTGACCGCATGGGAAAATTAGTTGGCATATTTCCAACAATCTCCACCTTGACAACAATTTACCTGATATATCATGCCCTTAATTAATTAATCACTTTTTTTGCAAGCCAAGAGAATCCAAACACCATCACAACATTGCAACTTCTCTAACAATACCATTACGTGAACATGCATGCACGATTCACTCCAGCATGGACCATTTTGTCTCCATCAGTAACCTGTTTAATAGACCGATGCACTTGTTCAGATCTCATGAATCATAACCATAAACCAAATCACTACAACCACTGTAGGTGATACTTGTGCTTCTGTGTTTGAAGCACCCATTTCCATACTCCTGACTTGGTTTTTCCATGTGTCTACTAACAACACCGACTGCATGTGAAATGGTGACCATTTCTCCATCGTAATCATCAAACTTCCTACTAGCATATAATACTTGAGACATATAACCCTTTTCTTCTTCATCAATTTGGACATAAACCTTAAGAGAATTTACAATGTAAAACCAAAGGGATTTTATGAGTTTCACATTATTCATACTGAATTTCCTGAGTATCTTCACCACATACTTCTATTGTGATAACCAAGCTTACCATATTTCTTGTCTCTGTGTATTTCCATGCCCAAGATTTATTTTGTTGCTCCTAGATCCTTCATAACAAATGTCTTAACCAGCTAAGCCAACCTGTTGATCTCAACCATGCTTGTGCTTGCAACAAGCATAACATATAACACCAAGATAATGAATATACCATAAACACAATGGTTATACTCACTTCTTGAAAAATTGGCTCACCATGAAGGAATCAAACATCTTGTACCATTTGCCTAGCATTCTTCAGGCCATACAATGATTTTTGAGTTTGCAAACAAATTTCCTGTCGAGATTTTGAACTAACCATTTTGGTTGTTCCATATACATCCCCTTATAAAATGAGATTCATCAAACACTACATTTTATTCATGATGATTCTGTGGGTAGTAGGATCCCACAATCTGCACCCCTTAACATCATCACTATATCAAAGATCTACTTGTTTGATCTGGGTCCTACTTAGAAAGATGATAAAAAAAACATAAGCATCACAACCGAATAATTTCGCATTTGAATAATTAACATATGACCTGTTCATACCTCTTCTTAAATCTTCCCTTCTTTTGCAACCGATGGTGACTGAGTTACCAGATATCACAACCGTTTCTATCCACAACTATTGTTGCAACTTGACATTACTGGACATGCCTATTCAATCCCAACTTCCTTGTAATACTTTCCAAGTTCCATGGAAATGAACTTACCTTCATCATATATTCTCAAACACTTGATTGACCTACCAACACATCAACCTTTCTAAGGACCCACATTTCTAAACTGAACACGCTACTCCACCTCGAACTTTGCATTCAAACAACTTTGACCAAATCCGGCCAAACTGGCCAAGTAAGCCTTCACTGCTTACCTCTAGGCCCATTTACAATGGAGTTCACCAAGCCTTTTATAGGATTCATTACATGCAATTCATGGACACAATACCACAGGATACCAAAAAACATGGACTCGAAAAACCACCTGCTTTGACCTAAAAACATATTTAACTCATTTAACTCTTTCACCGAGTCAAGGTTAACCCAACATATATGCCCCCCCACATATTCAATCTACCTAAATCTATGTCTAGAATTTTCATAGGTGACCTGATAAACCAGGGGTATGCATGTCTATCCAGGTCTTACAGACATATGCCCATTTACATGCAATCAATAATTTCTACAACTCCAAAGTAAATACATTTTTTTTTTTAATTATTATTTCACGGTGACTCAATGATGCAGGAGCATCGCTCACTCATCAAGCGAGCCAACGCGTGGAGCAGAAGAGACAGCTGGGCAGCGCCAACATACATTTTGGAATTCTTGGGAGTTGTTGCGTCGTTCTTTTATGAAGCCATTCATAAAGAAGCGCACCGGTATGGTAAAGGGGACCTTGATCCTTTAAGCTCTCGTCCTTAGTAAATAGGAAGGCATTTAATAGATTTAATGTTGTTAGATAGGAATTAATTGTAGATTTAATAGTTGCAGAATTCGAGAGGGAAAACGGAATATAGGCACCCTCCTTTGTACATTGTATTATCATCAAGCATTGAGAAGAGAAGAGTAGAGCAGAGAACTTGTGTAGAACACCCATGTACAGATTGAATTAATAGAAGAGAGTCTATGATTCAAATTTCATGGTTTGTGTTTAATAGAAGAGAGTTCTAATTCAAACTCATGGTCTTGTGAAGAGCCTCCGGTGTTGATATTGGGCTCTTGAATGTTTGATTTTCTTTGTATACATTTTCCCTCGAATATGTTGCATGAGATTTCAAAGTTTACCGAGGTCCGAAGAGGAGAATGAGCTCACCTGTTTCCGCTTGAGTCGAGATTCCCGCCAGAAGTGCGCTTGAATTCATCCGTGATAGAGGCGTTGATGAGGTTAGAGAGTTAAAACTCTTTATTCTCGCTCACCAAGGTTGGGGGCGTTGATAGAGTCGCGCAGAGAAGTGTGGCCGAGGCTGAAGCTTCACCGGCTAGTCCGAGAAAAGGGAGGGTAGAGATCACGCCGCTATGGCGTACTGTGAGTCTGGAAGAATCCAACACTTTGAGAGTTGTGTAAAGCTCCATAATTTGCATGGCACGAGGAAAGTCTCCGAGGAGTCGAAAGTTGTCAAAGCTCAGAGGACGCCTTCAAATTTCGAGAGGAGCCGTGAGGAGGTCTCAACCGAGCAGTTTCGCGGAAGTCAAGAAATCCTCAAGAGGAGAATCAACTGCCGGTACGCAGATAGATTCGCTAAACTCACGACTCATCGATCCGTGGAGAGTTGCTGAATTAACCCTTAGGCGCGAAAGAGAAACGGTAGATTACCGGTGTCCTAAAAGATATCTGGGTTTCAAATGAATGTAGTTTTATAATTCATTGAAATTCCGCTGATTAGCGCCTGTAAGTCATTGGAGTCATTGATCACGACGGGGACAGGTACGTGGAGATCCTTCCTGATAACGCGATTCGACACCTCGAACTTTGTGTCGAAAAGAATTATGAGATTTCGCCAAATCGACTGCTACTCAGTCCCACGGTGATAGTGTGGGATATTGACAAAGGGTACTGGTATCTGAAGTCTTCTGGTTCGGTTTTGATTAAGAGAACCGCGTCGCGGAGTTTCGATATCACAAAACCCGACATTCTCATAAGCCGGTTGGGAGATCGTCGAAGCGAGATTCATCAGGGTATTGAGAACTCCAAAGAGGAGTAGGGAGAGTTCTTTAACTCTTCGGACCAGTGTAAAAGAATATCCGGGTGAGAGCGGTCGGACTGTGAGGGTCACGGCTTGTGCCAAGTGGTATCAGAGCCAAGAAGAGCCCTCTTTGTTTTCGCGAAAGAAAGATTCACCATGCCTTCGAGAAGAGGTAGACAATCATCCAATCCAAGAGGGGGAAAGGGAATTGTCCGGAGGAAGAGAAATATCCAGGGAAGGAAGTAACCATGGACAAAACGTGGAAATGGAGAGGGAATTACAAAATCTTCATGCCAGAAAGGAAGATATCGAAGCAACGCATAGACGTCCAGCGCATACTGGAGATCCGGCGGATCAAATTGAAGAGGAAGTCAAGATGATGAGGAGGTCAGCCGCGAAGAGATGCATCAACCTAACGATTAATTAAAGATATCGCCTGGATGAGTTCCAAGACGAAAATGGACATTCCAACTTATGAAGGAAGCCTAGATGCAAAAGAATTGTTGGACTGGATCAAATTTGGACACCTATAATTTCCAATTATGAGGATATCGGTTGAGGACAAGAAGATAAGGCATGCTTCGCTACTAAGTTGAAGGACATGCAACCTTATGGTGGGACGAATCATAGCGTACGACGTCTAAGGAAACAGATTAAGAGCTCGGATCGGATGATCGCGAAGATGAAAGCTAAATTCATCCCGAGAGATTGTGATCACAATTTACCGTGAATGCGTATCCTCGAATAGAGTTGATGACTCAGTGAAGGAGCATTTCAATCAAGAATTTACAGACTCAATATTAGAGCGGCCTACCCGAGAGCGATGATGAGAAGGTGGCGATATACCTGAATGGCCGGAGATACGCATATCTGGGGATGAATTGATCATGGTTACCATCCAACGCTTGAGGATGCGCATCAGATGGCTCTGGAAGCCAAAGAGAAGTTGAGTCGCAAGAAAGGACAGCGAGGGCGAAGCAGAAGCCAACCCAGAGGCGCTTTCCCCAAGAAAGAACTATAGCTTTCTCCAAGGAGGAGTTGAAAAGACCTCAGGGTAAAGTTGGAAGAGGTGGAACCTCACAAGCAGCAATATGCCGAGCCGAGGAGACAACATACATAGCAGGTTGGCATAAGCATGCCGATAAGCATCACTTTTCCTCGTATTCGGTAAGAGGAAGAGGTCGAGGAATCATCGCTACGTTTCACATGTAGTTGATGGACACAAGTCGCTTGATTGTCCGCATTGTGAAACTGCATTAAAGGAGAAGCTCATGATCACCAGGCTAAAGAGGCTGATGTTGAGACAAAAGATGCGCATTAGCGTATGACGTTTGAATGCATAAAATCCTTTGACACTTGCTAAGAAAGAGATGGAAAACTCGCGACAGGAGCAGATCGTTTCCGTAATACCAGGCCACCATGACGTGAAAACGTATATCATAGCCGCTGACGTTGGGAGCACTGACAATCTTGTTCCAACCGAGATGGTGGAAAAGCTAGAAATGTGGAAACAACTAAAGCACCCGAGTCCATATAAAGTTCTCTCAGAGTTACGTAAAAGGACACCTGCAGCCACAACAATGCTGAAGCTAAATTTGCGATAGGGAATTACCATGATGATTCTCAGGTGATGTAAATCCCATGGATGTACGTCATATATTGTTGGGTAGACCATGGCAAGAGGATAGAAATGTGGTTGTCTGCGATGGAAGGATGAACATTGGCCACTTTGAGTGCTGACGGAACCTATGTTCTTCCATAGCGATGTTAGCGAAGCCGTATAAGCAAGACGACATTTCCCATGAGTAGCTGAACCACGAGATAGGAGAAGAAGGAAGATCCACAATTTTGCGGTCGAAGTCATAATTGTCCCTGACAAGCAATAAGAGTGGATGATTCTACCGTGATGATATTCAGAACTGGAGAGTTCACGATATCATCGTGGACGAACTACCTTGTTCATTGACACCTATCAAGAGTATCATCCATCATTTTGATTTGATACTAGGAGAAATCCTGCTGAACAAATCAGTGTACAGGTTGATGCCTCATGAGAACGAGGAGGTCAAAAGGCGTACAGATCTCGCCGATGTTGACCTATTAGGAGAGTCTCAAATCGCAAGTTGTTCCAACGCCATTCAAGCCGTCCCAAGAAGGATGAGGTTGGATCGTGTACGCATCTGAGCTTATTAACAAAATCACCATCGCATTGTGATTTCCACCGCCGAGAATGGACGACTTGATGAATTGCCTAAGTGGGGAAAAAATATTTTCAAGATTGATCCAAGAGCTGACATCATCAGATCAGGATGCGAGAGGGTGATGAATGGAAGACATCATCTGATCACAACGGGTTTGTACGAATGGTCGGTCATGCCATTTATTTTGACAAATGCAACTGCTAATATTCGATGAGGGTCGATGAATGAAGTCCGCTGGAATTCATTGAAAATTTTTCATATACCGGACGATATACCATTTTCAGTAAGACCAGGGTTGAACATTTAAAACACTTGGCCATTGTGATGAGAAGACTACGAAGAGAAGTCGTTAGTAACATGAAGAAGCGTTCGCCTCATGCACATAACCATTTATTTGGGTTTTGTTATTTCAACAGATGAGTTGATTATGGATCCAGATAAGGTGGAGTTTATTAAGAATTGGCCATCACCTATAAATGTTTCGGTGAGGAGTTTCATGGATCGGCGAAGCCTACAGAAATTCATTAGAAATTTTGGATTAAAGAATGATGGACAATCGCGAAGTTAAGCCGCATAAGTTTTTCATTGGACAACAGAGGGTGAAAAGCCTAACTGCTGAAGCCGAAAATAATAGATAACTGACTCCGTGTTACCGATTTTCGAAGACATTTCGTGAAATGATGCGAAATGATATGTCAGAGGAGGGTCTTGAGTCAAGATGACAAACCAAGAGCATATTCTCATCGAGAAGCCGATGAAGCCGGGTCATAATCTTACATATGATAAAGAGTTTTATGCCATCATACGTGCATTAAAGAAGTGGATGCATTACTTAATACCCAAAGAAATTGTGTTGTACAGTGATAATCAAGCATTACAGTTTGTGAGTCAACAGGAGAAGCTGAACCGTGGTTAATGCAAAGTGGTAGATAATACGCGTAATTTCAACATTTGTGATCAAACATTACTCTCGTGAACTCAACAAAGTATTGATGCTTTGAGTAGGAAATGTTTGTTGTTACAAGAGTTTCGAGTAAAAACCTGGTTATGAAATCCTTACGACATGTATGTCGGGGATGTGGATTTCAGAGAGGCATACAAGGCAACTGAGAATCTAGTTCTTAGGATCAGAGTCCGGATAGCATTCATATGATCCGTGAGGATTGTTGTTTAGAGACAATCAACCATGTATTCAATTGCTCCATGAGGGAGAATTTGCGAAGGAAAAACATATGGCGGGATTAGCAGTCATTTTACTACGTGACAAAAACATTCACGGTTTCCAGCCGAATCGTGATTTTGGCCAAAGACAGCGATGTAACGACGAGCCGACGATGTTTAATTTGTCAACATTCGGCGACGTAAAGTAGAAATGCAGGGTATTATCGCCTGCTACTCCATACCAGAGGCCATGGGAGGCAATCGCATGGATTTTGTTCGGGATTGCCGAGACACAGAGAGGAGTTGATTCCATCTCTGTTGTGGTGGAAAAAGCCGAGGATGGCACATTTCATTCTCGCGGTCATTAATCGGCCGATGCAACACACATCGCACTTTTTTCAAAGAGGCTGTTAGACTTCATGGATTGCTAAGGAGCATAGTCTCATGGGGATACCAAATTCATAGGTCATTTTGGAGGACGCTATGGAAGAAGCTTAGGGACAGATTTAGCATTTGTTATCATACTCAGATGGATGGGCAGACATAGGTGGTCAACATAAGTCTTGGAGACTTGCTGAGGAGCCTGGTGGAGGAGCACAACAGCAGTTGGGACAATACATTACCATAGGCAGAGTTTGTATACAACGACTCAGTGAATAGGAGCATAGGAGAAAGTCCATTTCAGATTGTATATGGGGCACAGCCGAGAGGAGTATCTGAAATCAGGGAGTCGTAGGCTACTTATCAGCAAGGTTAGCGCTAAGCAGTTCACGAGGCGATGGAAGAAATCCTCAATGCTGGCAGAAGCAACGAACAAGTAAGTCAACTGGGAGATAAGCAGAGCCGGACAAGGAAGAGACAAATTCATTTTGAAGTTGGGGATATGGTTCTGTTGCACTTGAGGAAGGAAAGGTTCAAGGGGAACATGCCAAGCTTAATATGAAGAAAATTGGCCATGCAGAGTCCTCAAGAAATTCGGGGAGAATGCTTACGAAATTGAAAGGCCGGATGGCATCGGGATATCTATGATTTTTAATGTTTCGGATTTATACCCATAAAAGGCTAGAGAAACAGAGACTGCAACTGAGAAACCAACGATCTAGTGGATGAAGCAAATTCCAGTTACAGAGAAGCCGCAGATGGAGTGTATATCGATAAACGAAGTTAGACGTGAAGACTGTGGAAGTGTGACTCAAGTACCGGTGAATGGAAAATCACCCAGCTTGAGGATGCTAGCTGGGAGACGTAATAAATGATACAGTAAACATGGACAGACTGGCAGGAGCTCATGGACGATTCATGAAATTTTTCAAGTCGAGGGAGTATGATGCAGGAGCATCGCCACTCATCAAGCTGCAGCCAACGCTGCAGAGCAGAGACAAATACAAAGATACATTTTGAATTTTAGAGTTATTATGCCTATCTGCTTTGAAGACATTCATATTAGCCGCGACCAAGATATAAAGGGGACCCTTGAGCCTTTAATCTCTCGCCCTTAGTAGATAGGAAGGTGCATTTAATAGATTTAATGTCGTTAGATAGGAATTAATTGTAGATTTAATAGTTTAGAATCTAAGAGGGAAAACTGTAATATAGGCAACCTCCTTTGTACATTGTATTATCATCGCTACTGAGAAGAGAAGAGCAGAGCAGAACTTGTGTAGAACACCCATACGATTGAATTAATAGAAGAGAGTCTATGATTCAAATTTCATGGTTTGTGTTGTTTCCTCCTCAGGTTGGATATTGGCTCTTTGAATGTTTGATTTTCATACATTTTCTTGAATATGTTGCAATAGATTGTGAGGTTTACCGGTGGTCCGAAGAGAGGAGAATGAGTTTCAATTGTTTCTCTCATTGGAGTCGAGATTCTCGCCTAGAGTGCAACACTCCATCCTAAAGATAGGAGGTAAGGATGAGGCTAGACAAATAAAACCTTTGTTCTCGTTCACCCATAAGTTGGGGCAGGTTGATAGAGTCATGCAGGAGAAGTGCAGGTTGAGTTGAAGTCTCAGAGCCGAGTCTGAGAGGAGGAGGATTGGACCGTGTTAGCAGGGTTTCACAGGTCTAGATGGCTTCAACGCTTTGAGAGTTGCTGGAAGTCGAAGACCAGAAGGTACGAGGGAAATCTCCGAGGGAGTCGAAGCTGTCAAAGCTCGTGAGGGACAGCTCAAAATTCTCGAGGGAGCCGGAGAGGTTCGAACTGGGAGAAGTGGTGAAGCTGAAGAAATCCTCAAGGAGGAGAATCAACGTCGTGGCACGCAGATAGATTTACAAACTCACGTAATCGCCGATTCTGGAGGAGCGCTCGGGAGGAGTTGCGCGGGAATTAACCCTTAGGCGCAAAGAGAAACGAGAGCCATCGGGGTTCGGCATATCGGGTTTCCCAGCGGCTAGAGTTTTATACTCATTGAAATCGCGATTAGCGATTTCCCGAAGTCATTGGAGTCGTTGATCACGACGGGGACAGGTGTCGTGAGATCCCGGGAGGTCGGGATTCGACACCTCGGAACTTTTGGTGTCGAAAGAATTGCGGAGGATTCGCGAAATCCCGAATTGCGACGGGTCCCACGGTGATAGTGTGGGATATTGATAGGTGGCATCATATCGGAGTTCGGGGTTCGGGGTTTTGATTGGCAAGAGAACCATGCCGTGAGTTTCGCGATATCGTGAAACCCGATTTCCCGATAAGCGAAGGGGAGATCGTCGAAAGGGAGACTACTGTGGGTATTGAGAACTCCAGAGAGGAGTAGGGAGAGTTCTTTGAACTCTTCGGGCCGGAGTGAAAGAAGGTCCTGGTGAGAGCGGTCAGACTGTGAGGGTCACGACTTGCGCCACTCAACCATCACTGCCCTGCACCTTCTATGCGAACAGAGGTGGTGAGACACAATAGACAGAAAAAATTCATCAACCATACTTGTAGCTGAATTTTCTTCTATTGTGGAGTCCTCTTTGGATGCTTCTTGTCTTTTCCAACAATCCTTCTTGAGATGCCCAAATTTACCACAAAACCAACATTTTGTTTTACCCTTATTGTCTTTTGACTTAGACCTGGATGTGCCTTTCTGATCTTTCCCTCCTTCTGTAGATTGACCTATGACCCCCATTGATTATATTGTAGAGGTTTCCTTATTGGATTTCTTCCTCATTTCCTCACACAAGGGAGCTCCCACACCAGTGTCATAATCAATGGCATCTGTTGTGTTAAACCACACAGTTGTGACCATATGATCCCAAGACTCAGGCAATGAACACAGTAGCGTAACCGCATTGTCCTCATATTCAAACTTTACTTCCATACTAGTTAATTGAAAAATCAGAGTATTGAAAACATTCAAGTGATCAACAATTTTCGTACCTTCTTTCATCCGCAAGTTGTACAACTGCCTCTTCAAGAAGATTTTGTTTGACAAGTTCTTTGTCATATACAGACTCTCTAGTTTGGTCCACAAACCTGTTGTTGTCTCCTCTTCAACGATGTTAAACAACACCTCATCTTCTAGACACAAACGAATAGTACTGAGGGTCTTGCATCCAGATCCTCCCAGTCCTCGTCTGTCATGCTTGCCGGTTTCTTTGACTTTCTAGCCAAGGCCTTTTGCAATCCGAGCTTCCATAGCACAACGCTATTCTTACCACTGGACTTTTCAATCTCAAACTTGGAACTTTGTACTTTCTCCATTAGCCAAAACAAAACCAAACCAAGCTTATAATACTAAGATTTTATAATAAAGCAACAATGGTATGGTAGTTGAAAAAAAGTTTAATCCAAAATATGTATATAAGATTTAAAAGACCTTTTTAAAAACATCCACCTTTTTTACCATTCAATAAAAGATCATTTAAAGGAAATATTTAATAAGTATTTTATACTTCATAAAAGGGTCGACCTTCCATTTTAATAAAACACCCTTTCACCTTTATTAAAACCTCCACCTCATTCACTTTTGAATAAGACAAAAAAACCCTTCAAACTTTAGTTTATAAGATGCATGCGAATTATCCTTCTAATTTTTTATTTAATGGATCGTTGCACCTTGTATGAGGACCACATGCGATGATTAGGAATCATCGCACCTTGTCAATAGATAGTCTGCGACGATTTGCACCCAAATTGTCGCACCTTGTATTACTATGCGCTTGCGACGATGTCACACTGTATACAATGTACAGCCTGTGACAACATCACACTATGTGTTGTGTACGATCTTCTATCGTCGCAATGTCCCACAGGGATGACCCGTGATGATGTACTAAAACCCGTCCTTAGCTCTCCACTTCACTCGGCTCAGCTCAACTCTTCGATCCAACGACCAAATTCTTTTCTCCTTCACTCTCTTCTCCTTCAACTCTAAGCTCTGATACCACTTGTTAGGCAACGAAAGCAAAACATAGAAAATATAACATAGCTAGATTACACATGCATCAAACCAAGAACAACAAACACACAATTTGACACCGTGATTTATGTGGAAACCCAAATCGGGAAAAAACCACGGGCAATGATTATCGATCTTCTTCTTATTCAAGGGAGAACTACAATAGCCTTCATAGGCATATAACCATCCTCTCCTCACACACTCATTGCTCTCCATATCGCATTGTCCTCTACCTCTATGGGATCAAATATATAACATCTATCACTTAGTTACACAGACTGATCATGAATAGATCACATAGTTACACGAACAGTTCATAAGTAGATTGCATGCACATGCATGTGCATCTGCATCTGCATGTGCCTCTGCATGTGACCGCATGGGAAAATTCGTTGGCATGTTTCCAACAGTAATATCCGTGGAGTCTTCTCCAAGTCCTCTATGTTATGAAATATAATATTGAAACCATGTTAACAACATACTTTTGAACATATGTTATGAAATATAACAATGTTAACAACATACTTTTGAACGTATGATATTATGGGGTCCTTATCGGATATTTGGGAAATCAAACCATTGTTTGATTTCAATCAACTTTAATGGTGTCCATGGTGGAATATTTTGTGGCGTCATTAATTGAACTTTGGATTATTTGAAACCAAATAATTTTTTTTGTTTCACTAATGATTGACATTGGTTGAGTCTCTAGTTGATTATTCAACTATTTACTTAAATAAAAGAATCCACCACATACACCGTTAAGGAACATTAAAAGAAAATGATAGTTTGGTTTCAATTACTTTAAACATAATATGTTTTACCCATTATTTTCCCCATCCCCACTTTCATATTATGTTTTACCCAATATTTCTCCCCATCCCCACCCTCATACACACTTCTTTATGAGGGTAAGGGTTGGGGGAAATGTTAGAAAAACAGGACCATGGAGCAATAAAATAAAACAAATGCGGAAACAAAACACAGAAGATACACAATACAAGAGAGACACAGATTTACGTGGTTCACCCAGTGTGGGCTATGTCCACTAGAGAAATTGCCAGGTCCTTCCTTTATTATTATTTAGCAAATGAAGGGATACAACCTACAACAAAACCCGCTGTAACTTTCTCTTCTTTCTCTCACAGTCTCCTCTCTCAGAATACAATATTCGCCATTAACCATAGCTGCAATACATTTCCCTCATAAAAGAGGGTTGCCTTCTAGGGCAAAAAACCCTAACATAATCTTTACTGTTAGATATGCGACCTTATAATGAACGGTCCATATTTACAATGAAATTACAATATACATTTACGAGGCAATTTTTCCTTCGGGGGCCTCTGCACTCCCCCACATGGAATAGTGTACATACTTTTGGGGTATAAATACTTCATGGGGTATAAACATGGCTGAAAGTAAAATACCTCTGGACCAGGAAGATAATCAGGCTCCACAACCAACAAGAAATACTGGGTAAAACATCTCAATGAGGGTGAGGGTGGGGGTGGGGTGAAATACTGGGTAAAACATAATATGAGGGTGAGGGTGGGTGTGGGGATAAATACTGAGTAAAATGAAATATCGGATAAAACATCTCAATGAGTGTGAGGGGAAATATTAGGTAAAACATATCAATGAGGGTGAAGGTGGGGGTGGGGAGAAATACTGGGTAAAACATAATATGTTTTACCCAATATTTCTCCCCACCCCTCAATATGTTTTACCCAGTATTTCCCCCTACCCCCACCCTCATAGAGAAGTGTCTTAACCAACACATTCTTATTATGAAACATGAAGTGCAACTCATTTATCCACCTTCCTATTTAATTGATATCTAAAATATGTTATGATTGAAACTAATTTCCCATTTATTTTTGAATAGTTTTATAAACCTATTCAAGAAAGACAAAACCAACATAATCTTAAAATAAAAAGAAACAATAGAACATATACACAATATACACAAAGATTTACCTTAGAAACCTTTAACCGAGAAAATCAACAAATTCAAAGTTGCACCTCTTTCTCATTGTATTAACAATATAATATATGGGGTGGCAGGTGTGGGAGGGGTCATTATGAGTCCCGAAGGAACAATTGAAACATCATACTCATGGGGACTTGACATATCATCAAACAACCTTATAGAATCCTATGCCTTACTCAAAGGTCTAAAGATAGCTAACAACTCTCGCATTTTGACATTGATTGTGGTAGAGAATTCAAAGGTAGTCATAATTTAGATGGTAATTAACTTTACCCCAACTAATTAC
This sequence comes from Picea sitchensis, assembly GCA_010110895.2. Lineage (NCBI taxonomy): Eukaryota > Viridiplantae > Streptophyta > Pinopsida > Pinales > Pinaceae > Picea > Picea sitchensis. The sequence goes on along the minus strand of SNQJ01S0011732.1, from coordinate 224,877 downwards.
CTACTAGTATTAGTGATAACTTGGACAAGAAAAGAAGAAAATAAAATCCCCTCCATTAAGTTTTATCATGTGCTAAGGGAGAATAATTCTCTAGCAGATGGCTTCCCCAATCAAACCACATAATTAAAAATTAGGGGCATTGTTATCAATGGTAATTTTTATAAGTGTCCCATCTTTTGATTTGCAATGGAAAGCATGGCATGTTTCAATCATTTATGGAGTCACATGACTCATCATAAGGAATCCTTGGTGTATATCAAAGAGAGTAATGAAGAAGGCATACCACGAACATTTCGAGTTCCCTTGTTGAGATTGGATGCATTGTAGATCTTGGAAACTCACATTAGTTGGATGCGCCAAGAGAAGCTTGGAAGGGAACTTGTTGAGGGAAGGTAAAGTGGGGTGTATGGAAGAAGGCCTCATCCAATCCACAAGTATGATGCATGAAAAATAATATTGGCATAGATAAGTTGGGTAGGATTTTATAGACTTGGGTTCTTGGGATACTTGTGGACCCAAAGAGTTGGGTGTTCCAAACTTAGGGGTTGAAAAATATAATAAAAGTGACTCCAACACAAGCATCCATGAAGTGAAATCATGGGATATACTTGTTGAGAAAACATCTACTGGGAACACATCCATTGGAAACACGTGTTGGTTTCACCCTTCCTAGACACACTTGTTGGGTGCATGTCACTTTGGGCATAACACCATAAGATGTTGGATGGTCGATAGAAAATTCATGAAAACAGTAGTGGCACCATTGGGCACAATCAAAATGTGGGTACTTGGGCCCACCTTAGAGTGAAGGGGCTTGCAAGTGAAAGAAAAGTATCATATAAAAGGAGGATACCTCAAAAATGCCAAGGATACAAGAAGAAGTCATTCACAAGTAGTGTAAGGGATACTTGTGATTGTGTTAAGTTCAAGGGCTCGCACAATAGGGAAAATTGCACTAGCTGAATGAGAAGAAGAATAAGACACGACTTGTAGGATGTGTGTAGGAGGTAGGCCTATAGTTTCTTCAAGGGTTGGATGCTCAAGTTTGTTGGGTAGTAGGAAGAAGGAAATATCGCCTTAGACTCATTGTGCATCTATAATATAGTAGGAAGAAGGATACAACTCCATTGTTGTATATATGCAACATTCTTCATATAATAAAGTTAAGGTACCTACCTTGGGTGTTTTATATACATGTGTGTTGTGCACTCTTTATGCGTTGGATGTTATCATTCCTTGCTTCTTTTTTTATGTTGGATATGTATTAAAATATTAGCTAAGTGTTAATTTAGTATTGTTGGGATGTTTTAAAAGTCGTGGTTGGACCTGTGCCCACTATTGAATGAACTTGGTTGAGTAGGACTTAGTTGCATTTGAAAAATTGTCGCTTAAGGAGAAGTTATGGGTAGACCTTAAGTGAAGAGACATAGATTGGTTATAGTAGGTGAAGGTTGGCCAAGCCAATATGGTTGAGGCAAGGTAGTTTTTCACGACCTCAGGTGTTGAAACAAACTTGGGAGAAACTCAAGTTTGCAAAGACAAAATTGGGTAGACTATAGGTCTAACACATATTTTTGGGTCTGCCATTGGATCAAAGTATAATCTCTCATTGTTTTTATTTTTCATTTGATCTTTCATTCCAATTTGTATATTTTATTATGTTTAGCATTAATTTTTTTTTTTTGGGAGTTGGGATTCAACAATGGATTGGTATATGAAGGCAATCTTTGGATTTTAGGAAAATAATTGTAGGGGGTTTGGGGAAGGGTTTGTGAATTTAGGAGTAGATTTTCCTTGTGTAGGGTTTTTCCAGAAAACAATTTGATTAAATTAAATAAAAAATGAAAAACAATGTAGGGGATTATGGGATTGGGCTTATATTTTCCTCCTCCTCACCTTATTTTCTTTCTTTCTCTTATTATTCTCCCTAGATCCTCCTTCCTCTTTATGTTTTTCTCCAATTCCTCCTTCCTCTTCCAATTTGTCTCCTCCTTTTCCTTCCTTATTCTTTATTTCCTCCTCCTCCTCCTCCTATTGTTTTTTCATTCCTCCTCCTTCATCCTCTTCTTATCTTTATTTCTACTCCTTTTATATTTTGTATCGTCCTCCTTCTTCATTCTCCTTCATATTCTCCCTTCCTTATTCTTAATCTTCCTCCTTCATATTCTCATCCTATCATTTTTCAACTCCTCCTCTTCTTCCCCTCCTCTTATTGTTATTCTCCCTCTCTTATTATTTCCCTCCTTGTTCCTCTTCCTCTGTTTCTCAAATCCTCCTTCCTCTTCCACTTTGTCTCCTCCTCTTGTTTTTCAACTCCTCCTTATTTCTCTTTTTATTTCATGATATCCCCCTCTTCCTCTTCTTCATCCCCTACTTCTTTTTCCTCCTCTTCTTCTCCCCCTCTTTCTCTTCTCCCCCTCCTTCCACTTACTCTTCACCCCCCTTCCTTCTTCCTCTTCCTACATCTTCTTCTTTCTTCTATTTTCATCTTTCCCCCTTTCCCCTATGCCCTTCTCTCCCCTCATTTCCTTGAGACCACACAACAACCTAAGGATATCATTTACATATGGAAAAATTAAGTTTGAAATGAAATTTATATTCTAGGTGTATGTTGATGCTTGAATTTGTCCGGACCAAAATGCCAACCTCACAAGGATATGAATCCCCCTGCATTTTTAAATAGGTGGTACTCCTCTTTGTCTAAAATATATATATTGAATATCTTGAATTAGGAGAATTCTAAGGGAACAAACCCTAGTTATTTATTGCTTGAATTTATGGGATGATATAGTTCTGCAATAACTTGATATAATATTTATATACAACAATAAATATCTTTAACAATAGAAAAGATTGAAGGAGGGATTCAACATCATAATTTATTTATGACCAACATCACATACACAATATTCTTAATCATATACAAATACATCCATATCTTCTTCACGAGAAATATAAGAGAATAGTTTGATCATATCAAAGAATTTTAAAAGAGTATTTTTTTTTGTTTGTTAGTTTGTCCATGACATGTGGGACTAACCTGTGGCTAATAAATTGTGATTCAGGGGCATCTAAGCCATCAAAATCACCCGAGGATCACACCCGACCTGAGCCACCCCAACCCTTAACATGGATGGATTTTTTGTCCCCACAGGTTTCGAACCGGTGACTTTAACATCACGGAGTGCCTTAACAACACACTCCATCACCGACTCTCCTACACCTCAGGGACTAAGAATTTTAAAAGAGTATTACTATAAAGACCAAAAATATAATTTGATAGGTCAATCTCAAATAACTCATACTTAATACTCAAAGTTACAAGATACAATCGAAATCAACCTCAAAGAAATTCTTTGTGGAGTTTATTCATGAAATATTTTCTTCATTACAAAAGATTTGATAGTCATGTATATGGATTTAAATACTCCATGATCATATAAGAAAATTATTTATAAGAATACAAGAAGAACACTCAAGAACTCATCCTTGTACCCAATTCAGAGATTCGAGCATAAAACTACGAGAAATGGTGTAGAAGAAGAGAAAGAGTGGAGAAGATGAAGATCTATTTTCCTTGATCATAAGATTGGTTGTGTATTCATGGATGAACCTTCTTCTTCCTTTGATCTTCTTCCCCGTCCCTATGATAATTATGATTATTGGAACCCTTGATGAAGCCCTTCTCTCTTTTTAGAATGAAATATTCTAACTACTTGAGTAGTTAGGGTTTTTTCCTCTCTTGAATTTCCCGTACAATTATTTTATTGAAGCATTCTCTTTAATTAAATCCTAAGTATGTCCTCATTAATGAAATTACTTCATTAATATATGCATATTCAAAATGGGTCCCTTTTCTTTTTTAATACAAGTTTTTAAATAAACTTTTTTTTTTCAAAATTTAATTAATTTTCCTTTAAAATAGGGGGACTATGTTTTAAATTTATGGAATTTATAATCAATTTTTTATCCATACATATCACTTCATATTTTATGTTCATCGTCTCATCTTTCCAAAGATATAAATTTTCCCAAATCTGTCGCCTGGATCTCAAGATATGAGCTCGTGAAGTTGAGTTGTCACGCAGGCCCATTAAAAATGAAGCTGACTGATATTTAATTTATGGAAAAAATATTGCAAATTTCAGCCATTTAAACCTATATTTTCATCTTCTTCATCAAAATACCTTTCCAACGATATAAATTTTGCGTGATTTTGACACCTGGAGCTCAAGTTATGACTTTTGGAAGATCCTGACTCAGCCATTGTGGATTGGATGTCTTGGGAATATGTGGTCCCTTGGATGAATTTCATGCTCTTTAGCTTAAATTTCTACCTTTTGGTGTAACTCCCATCCCACATGCATGGTAAAATTTATGTTTTGATTACATATAAATAAAATTTCTTCATGTGTCGTATGTGGAAGAAGAGGAGAGTATAGAGACCATAGAGTTCAACCCTTAGAACATTGATGAATAAAATAATAATTTTAGAACCCCATCACTGTCCACCTCACGCTCAATCACCATGATGAGTCATGCCTATTCGTCACCATGTATCAAATCCTTATGTGTCACCATCAATTTCCATGTGTCACTAGTTAATTGGCTACAACATGTCACATGTTGATTGGATGGCACATGTCTCCAATAAGAATCTGCCACATGTCTTCCTCCATGAGTTGATATGTGTCATCAAATGAGTAGATGTTGGATCTTCCATGTGGGATCCATTCATAAGTTAATTACATTCTCATGTGATCCAATGAAAGTTTTCCCTCATTCCCAATCACCATGACGAGTCATGCCTAGTCATCGCTATGGGGAAAAATTCCCCTAATTCGGGTCTAGCGACTAGGCAAAGTCTTGACACCTTAAAATAAATAAATTATTCTACTTTACCCAAATCCAAAAATACCTAATGATAATTAAGGGAAGAGATAGAATATCAAAACGTGTACCTTAAATCCTTTCGTCTATCGTAGATCCCTTCTTGTTGTTGTCTGTTCCAGAACTGCAGGCCTCCTCCCAAAGTTGGCCTGAAACAACTTCACAAAAAAAACTATGAAAACATATGCATAACTACCAAGATCATCTAAAGGGTTATATATTCATGAAAAACATTCATAAACATAAACATAAATACATAAATATCTGGGACAAGAAGTTTCTCTTTTATTGATAACAAGATTGGAAGTTACAACTTGAATCTTGTCGACGTTGGTCCATGAACCTTGTCTAGGTTCCTCTACTTTGACTCCAAGTGCATTATTCCCAATATGATATCCTCATAACCAACATGCCAATATAGGGGAAAATTATGGATTGTATAAAGGAGGATTACTGGAAGGGAATGTTGAGGATGAAACTCAGAGGAGGATGCAAAAGGCTTGGAATGCAAGGGACAAAATTTGGCAGAGTTCTCTTGCCTCTTCTTTCATATATCCAAATGACCCCCCTTGGGACCCTTTTATATGGAGAAAATATGGTTAAATGGTTCTCATAAGGGATACAAGAGGTAATATACAACCTAACATATCCTGTAAAATCCTCCTGAAAGCATGGAACTTTTTAGTTTTTGCAACTTTTTAGAGTATACGTGGGTTATTAGGCATGCAACTACCATATGTACACGCATTGTATATGTAGTAGGGTATGTAAACCATGAAAAAAAATGTTTTTTAAGAGGAACATTATAAAAATTTGTTGGTGGATGTTTAAGTAAGCAGGACAAAGTAAAAAATGCATTATAGTGGCATCTTGAGCTATAACAGATGCCCCCTAATGTGGGAGGTCAGAAGAGAAACTGATGGTCAAAATACATTATGACATATTTAATAAAATGGGAAGGCATCGAGTCGAGTGAGCCTAGATGAGTATTCTCAAGTTTTTCATCTACAAAATAATAATAATAATCACTGAGGCGGGCATACCCATGCTTGGGAAAAACTGAGCATGGTTGCCAATCAAGTACACTATAGATCCATGTCATATATTGATCTGGATTATTTTCGGCACAAAATGAGAGCGGAGATATAATAAATAAATGTACAGAGATATCTCGGATATCCAATAATATAACAAAAATGTATTATATATGCAACCATAAACACAGAGATACAGTAATACATAATTTTCTATTAATGAGTGAAAATGTACAAAGACTGTAAAAATATAGAGTGGAAGACTCACTAGAATGGTGGCATCTTATCTCTGAGAAGAGATGTGTCTGCTACTCACATTCGCAAGAAGATGATTTTAAAATGAGGATCCAAAGGCCTTTTTAGCATAAATAAAATCCAAATCCCTAACCCCGGAAGATGAAAAGCCAACAGTTTTGTGGACCCTGTTTGGTGTATCAATTTCTTGGGGGCATAACTTTGGCATATGATCTCTGTTTGGGGTGCACGATAGCTCGTTGGAAAGGTATCATCGAGGAGATAATTTTGGGAGATCAATTAGAGACTTCAACTATAATTGAGAAGATCTATCCCAAAAAACCTTCGTTTAAGCCCTCAAAATGGCCCCGAAAGTTAAAAACTGCTAAAAATAGTAAATTACCAAAATTGTCAGAAAACTATTTTGAGCCAGTTGGAAAAGGTGGGTGGCCACCGATATCCACCTGGATCAATCCTCCCTCCTTAGAAAGAAATGGTCTTCATTGCGTTGAGTGAAGGGATGATTTTAAGGATGGAAATTTATTTTTAAATGTAGAAACCTTGGTGAATCTTACTAATCCTTCATATGTCAACTATAAATGTTTGGCGGCATTTTTGTAAAAATATTCAAATTTGTAATTATTTTATATAGTTTTTATAAAATTTTGGTGATTCGTAAGGTAAAATAATTTTATCCTATAGAATTTGGGTGAATCATTTTTAAAATAACGAATCTCGTTTTTGGAAAAACCATGGAAAATTAGCCCATGAGTGAAATTTAGCCCCTAAAATCATCCCTAGTTGAGTGCCTAGGGGAGAGAGAAAAGTGTTTGCTGACTTTGCATCTTGATGAGATTCTTGCCTTGTTGGATAAGTTGTTTTGCTTACCTTGTTGAAGGTTGTCACGAACCTGTGGCTGGAAGGGTTGGAACATTTTAACCAATTTGGATACATGATATTTTGGTGTGCAGAAGGAATCTTTACACTTTGCTACAATCTTGTTGACCTAATTCTGTTGGATAGAAGGTGCTTGGGCCGAGGCTATAGTGGTTGCAGTATCCTTCTGTTCACCTTTTGAACAAATTGTGAAGAAGTTGAATTTTGTAGTATGATATACTACCTTGTGGCATTGTTAAGGTGGGACAATAGTTGGAACTACCTATGGTATCTTGTAGAGATGACCCCCCAAAGTAACAATGACACTACAGGGTCGAGACTCATAGATAGCATGGCACTTCCACATATATGGCTAGCCCAAGAGAACATCACATAAATCCAGTGGGGAAACATCACATAATACCTCATCCTTGAAGGGTTGGATGCCGTATGAAAATCGACACTGCTCCCTGACACGAAGATCTTTTCCCTGGAGAAGCCACCTAATGTTGTATGGTTGCAGGTGTGGTATTGTCAACAATACCAATTGTTTGATGGCCTCTGCTGAGATGAGGTTCTTTTCGCTTCCGCTATCAACAATAAAATGTAGCGGGGTCCCCTTCTCCCACATTTGTAAATGAAAAATCCGCTCCCCCTCTTCAGGACCAATGGGTTCTTCTGGTTGAATTGTTGTCGTCGCGACATTAGAAGAGGGGTCTGCGTCGATGATCTTTCTTCTATAAATATTTTCTGATTCATATTCTGAATCAGGTTTCGAGTCCTTGTATTTGATCTCAGCCACCAATGACTATTTTGAGCGACATTCCTCGATGTTGTGCTAGGGGATTTTGTGGAAATCACACCATTTTCCAATGTCCTTCTTTGTCTTTCCATGACTCTTCTTTTCTTGTGGCTTGGACTGGTTTTTGGGAGACTATTTGTTAAGGCCGTCTTTATGATACTTTGGTTGTTGCGGATTTGCATACCCGAACTCCTGTTTGTTCTGGTGCTTAAATTTCTGCTCGATTTTAACAACATATTGATAAGCAACACTGAGTGATAAAATGCCCAGAAAATCCATTTCAGTTTGGATGTATTTGTGTAGAGCCCCATGGTATTTCAGAACCAAATGACGTTTAGAGTCTTTGATACCTAGATTGGTGCACAAGGTATGGAAGGTATTGGTGAACTCCGGAAATGCTTGGCCCCTCTCTTTCTGCAGTGTGGTCCATCTCATATATTGTTCCTCATAGTTTCCAACAAGATAATACTGTTCCTTTACCGCATCCACAAAAAAAGCCCAAGTGGGCTCGACCCCATATACTCCATAAATCTCTGTGGAACTTTGCTCCTAGTAAGTTTCCCACCAATGTTTGACATGGGGGAGAGACTTAAGGAGTGCGAAGGTGATCGTTTCCCTTTCAGAGAAATTATGAACAGAGAATTGACCTTCTAGAAGATTTAACCATTTTTCTAAGGCATCTGCATCTATCTGTCCTTCAAATATGAGAATATCAAAATTAACTTGTACCTTGAAAGGAGAGGTGCCTCCAAAGTGGTTGCTTGATGAAGACACACCTATTTTTATCAGTAGATGTTGAAGGATGTGGGCAAAATTCTCCATCATTTCGTCCCTCTGTGGCGTGAGAGCTTGCTCAAGCAACATATTAATAGAATCGTCTTCTCTGTCATTTTTATTTTCTTCCACCATGGAGGGTTTCTTGGGTGTGAGAGAGTGATTTTATTCAAGAGAGACAAGCTTGAGACCCAACTTTCTATACTTGGACCTCGTCGGGCACATGCACTGAAAAATGATCAAGAGCAACCTGCTCTGATACCACTGATCCAGATTATTTTCGGCATGAAATGAGAGTGGAGATATAATAAAGAAATGTACAGAGATATCTTAGATATCCAATAATATAACAGAAATGTATCAGAGATGAAACCATAAACACAAAGATACAGTAATACATAATTTTCTATTAATGAGAGAAAATGTACAAAGACTGTAAAAATACGGAGTGAAAGACTCGCTAGAATGGTGGCATCTTATCTCTGAGAAGAGATGTGTCCGCTACTCGCATTCACAATAATATGATTTTACAATGAGGCTCCAAAGGACTTTTTATCATAAATAAAATCCAAAACCCTAACCCCAGAAGATCAAAAGCCAACAGTTTTATGGACCTTGTTTTGGGTAGTTTGGTGTATCAACTTTCCGAGGGCATAACTTTGGCATACAATCTTCGTTTGGGGAGCACGATAGCTCATTGGAAAGCTATCATAGAGGATATTCATTTTTGGGGATTAATCAAATATTTTGGATATCATTGATAAGCTCTATCCCGAAAAACCTTCATTTAGACCCTCAAAATGGCCTCGAAAGTTAAAAACTGCTAAAAATAGTAAATTACCAAAATTGCCAGAAAATTGTTTTGAGCCAATTGGAAGAGGTGGGTGGCCATCGATATCCACTTGGATCATATATAATAATAATGAACACATGGATAATGCATATTCCATTTTGTATAGTAGTCTCGAATATTACACAACGGATCTACATCTCAAAATCATCAGAAGATATACAAATACAATGTGATATGAATCTTCATGAGGCATCAATGCCTATAGCTTGGGATGATAGCTTCAGTAAATCGAGAAATATATTAAAGATATTCATAACTCAAGTAGGAGTATAATAGGATTGTAAAACTCACTATCCCGAGGTCTTCGACAAGCCGTTGTAGAAAGACTAGAGGATCTCGATTATCGGGCACATAACTTCATTAATTCCGAATGTACAATTGATGAGACTCTTGGGATGGCCAACTTATGAAGGTCAAGAGACTTGTTGTAGAAAGGCTGAGTCAGGTTGTAAGAATTTTGTTTGGACAAGAGAACGAAATATGAAAAGACTCAGGCATCATGTTATTGAAATAAGCTTGTGGCACATGAGGCACCACAAACTCTCCATGTGTTTGGAAGAGGACACAACTCTATGTAATGAGAACAACTCCCTAAGGAAATAATAAATCCCAAGTTATTTGTAGAACAAACTTAAGGATGTGCTCTGTCCAAGGGTGACTAGATTGTTTCTAGCAAAAGAGAATGTTTTCCCGTCCCCTCTTTTTGGAATATTTGATTTTTTTGTCTTTTTCATATTTTTAAAGAGATTGAAAAAGAATAAAAGAGCACTATGTTACAAAGGAGGAGTGAGTGTCATGAGAAATAAAACTAGTTCCAAGCATATGGAACATACTGATGCTTAGTGCAAGGAGACATGTGCAGGATAAGGACACTCGGGAAAATTCCGCCATGGGTCAGGGTGTCATAATGCAAAGGAAAAAATGTTGCAAGTCTTGCACCTATAGAATTCTCTAAAATTTTAGCAACAAAAAAATGGAGTTGACATTAGGTCAAAGATGCAAGGGTGAGACACACAATGCGAGTTTCAGATTGAAACAATGAGCTTCCTTCAATGTAATTTTTTATGAGCCTAGAGAAGGTAAGCTCGACAGGTTTTCACTTTTGGAGAGTCTAAAAAACCAGTAAAAGAAAACTCCAGAGTAATTTTTTTCGTAAGTTTAGTCTCCATAGCCCGAAAAGGAATAAAATCATACCAAGGAGAAATATTCTGGTCACTAGGGCTAGAGTATTCCTTTTTCATACATAGTCTAGTTAGTCTGGAAAAGGGTTAAACTTATACCAAAATGACGTCTCTTCAAAACCATTTTAAAGAGTGTGACAAAGATAAGTTCACTTAGCTATATTTTCAATTTTAAGGAGTCTGAAAATAGCTTAACTATGGACTCCCTCACCCCTTTTCGTAATTTAGTCCCTTAAGCCTGAAAACGTAAAAAAACATAACTTAGGAGAACTCTCCCAGTGAGACATGTCTCCCAACACGTGCCTTTTTCCTGGGTAATCATTTGGAAAGAAAAAGGGTTAAACTTATGCCAAATAGATGTTCCTTCTGGACTAATTAACGAGTGTGAAAGAAACAAGGTCACTCGATGATCTTTTCTTGTTTAGGGAGTCTGTAAAGGGATTAAAGAAGACTCCAAGGGGTTTCCTTTTTTGCAAATAATATACAAGGCCTGAAAAAGTGATAAACCAAAACCAAAGAGAATGGCCCTTTTTCACAAATTTAGTCCCTAAGGCCCGAAAAAGGGTTAAAATTACACATGAGAATACTCTCCTAGCGAACCGTAGCTCTTAGGGCGTACATTTTTCATAAAATTATCCATCCGAACCGAAAAAGGGGTAAACTCTCACCGAACAGATGTGCCTTCGAATTTCACTTTGACGAGTGTGAAGGGTAACAAGATCGTTTGACAATATTTTCAATTTTAGAGAGTCTGAAAAGGGCTTAAAAAAGACTCCAGGGGGGCTCCTGTTCTTATATAATCTAAACGAGGCCGAAAAGGATAAATAATTTCTTGTTAGATGTAACTTTCATAGTTTAAGTGAGCTTGAAAGATGAAAAACTATGCTCTTGAGGAGTCCCTCGGGTAATAGGCCAGAAAAAGATGAAGAAGAAGGATGAGGCTTCAACACAAAGTCATGGTGGGACTTAAAGGACTCCCAAACCTACAAAAGACTTACAACATAGATGCCATAATGCAAGACAAGGATCCATCTAGGGCATCCATGGAGAGAAAGGCTCTACCACTGAATTACGMCACTTCTAAAGAAACATAGAAGGTTCGGTGTCTCACTTCAGTGGGACCGACCCTATGTTAAAGCTGAAATCATCAATAAAATGCAAGATGTAAGGCAGTAAAGGCCTACCCTATATGCAAATGGAGAAAAAGCAACTTTGTCATAGGATGATATAAGTAGTACCCATGCATTAAAAATGCCAAATCTGAAGCACATAAGACTTGTGTACAACCAAAAAAAAACCCCAAAAAATAAAAACATCCATCGAACAAACCATAGGGAAGAAAAAGGATCAAAACTAGGTCACCACAGGGTCAAAAAATCTATAAATAGAGGTGAAAGGGGGTCATTTTCACCATTGTTTTTTGACAAAACCCAAAAATAGAAAAAACCCTCTTCCTTCAATTGCACATTCACAGAGCCACGGTGGATGGAATTGAATCGTTCTTGAACCAAGTAAGTACCCTTCCTTTTCTCTTGAAAATTCATTCATTTTCATGGTTATTAGATAAAATTGAGGGCCACATGCCTTAAAATTTAACACGACTGTGCATGTACGCATGTTGTTCATGCTCAACGTGGGGATGTATCCAGGCTGAGATAAACTTGGCACGCGGATGTCTGAAACTGTATTCAAAACAGGGTGCATACATCCTCTTAAAAATGAGAAAACAAAGGCACTAACTCCCAAAAATTTGCATGATTCAGGATGTACATGTGTTGGAGAGAGAGAGAGAGCATGAGGAATTGGATCAAATGGTCGAAGAGGACCCTGGATCTATGGCTATATTAAAACAATGTGGGTTGTGGAAATTTTTTCATTGTCCATTCATGAGGGCCCAACTGAGACTATTGAATCACCTTGTTGAGTATTGGAACCCTTCCACATAGGCCTTTATGCTAGAAGGCCAATCCTTGACAGTCACCACTGAAGATATTTGCATCTTGATCGGTCTCTCTAGGAGGGGTGAGACAGTAAACTTGACAACCTTCCCTCCAGTGCCATATCACATAGCCCATTATGTCGATATGTATTGTGAGGTCGACATAGACAATATGTGATCTCAAGTCCCCATTCAGAAGATAGAGAATCTTGGCTTGATAGCGATGTTTTACTTGATTGGGAATATTACTAGATCCACTGCTTTACATCAAGCTTTGCGTGCTCAAATGAATTGTGTAGTGTAGTGTCTGTAGCCGATGATATTCGATTGGAGCACGACGATGATCAACTATATGAAAATACAACTGACAGAGTGAAAATTGATAAATGAGAAGAACTTTGGATTCAAGACAATGCTTTGTGCATTCTTCTTTGAAAGAATTCTTGGCCTAAGCCCAAAGGAGAGCATACGACGACATGTAGCCACCTATCCAACATTGTGTATATGGGACTCTTTGATGCCCCTCCAGGGAGCAGGGGGAGTACAAGAGTCATATGATGACAAGTTCTTAGATTGGTGGAGATGACATATCCCAACCATTGAGGATTATCCCTATCCATGGACCGGTTTCTTGAGAGACACTGATATACCTATGTCCCCTGGCATGATGCGTGGTGAGATAGGTACATACTCATATATATATTTTTAATTTTTTAATTTTATTTACGAGAAAGAAAATATATTTTTGTTAATGTCATGGTACTAACTTAAAAAGTATGTTATGTATAGATGTGGGACCAATGCAACCAATAGACCTCCCCTAGACTAGGCATCGTCCGCGAGAGCATGCCCAACCAAGAGGAGCCACAACAGTAGCAGGGCCATCGTCGAGAGAGGTTGAGACAGTATTGAGGCAGGTATAGAGGAACTTGACCTCCCTCACCCAGAGCATGCCTATGGATGAGATCAAGGATCTATCACCATCTATGCAGCCTCACGTCGTGGGAGTACCCAGGGCATGGGTCCAGTTATTCTGACGTCTGTCCAACATTGTAGTACATTATAGTAGGGACAATGGGACTAGATCTTAGACTAGTACTGGACATCATGTGTGCTAGAGAACCCATTTTTGTATCTCTTTATGTATTGAGGGCTTAAGCCAGATGATGTATTCTAGACACTTTTGAGGCCTATGGCCCACATTTTGCACCATGACATCACTTTTTTGGATACATTATATATATACATATATTGTTTTCCTTATGGAGTAAATATATTTTGTACAAATATATTTACATGTGCGTGTATGTGTGCGATTTTATATTTATGTGTGTGAAAGATGCCAATCTAAAACATGATTTGCCAATGTATCAGTTAATTGATTAGATATCCTAGGAACATGAATATATGTAATATAATCAAAATAACATTCTAAGATACGTACCCTAAGGAATTGTCAATGAAGGGTGGGATTATGGACGCGATACACTCCATTTAACCATGACACTACGAGTTGCACATCTAAATGAACTCGGAGGTGAGAAACACCACGTGACAATGTGTCACGTAGTAATTCTATTACAACATTGTACTCAACAACATTATTGGTTGATTCTCCTAGAAAAACACCTTCAAAAGATACCAACTAACCAGTGGCAGTGGGAGTGAATATCACCCAAGCTGTGGAAGAAAGCCTCTAAGTGTGGCGAACCCAACACAAACCTCAAATTCACTTGAAATATGCCACAATGCAGAAACACAATAAACTACACATCCATAAAACAAAAAGATACTAAAATGTATAGATAAACATATACACTATTTAAGAGAAGTCACACTCAAGTGACCAAACTAAGAAAAATACTTCTTAGGGTAGAGCCCATTTATGGGCTCAGGAAAAGCATTACCTTCGAAGTCAACCAATTCATAAGCACATTTTTCCAAAACTTTCTTAATAATAAATGGTCCAAACCACATGGGTTTAAATTTGCCTACTCCCAAGGGATATTTATCTTGATCATAGACCAAGACAAGATCACCTTCATATAAAACTCTATGGAATACCGACCGATCACATTGACACTTGACATGTTGTTTATGAGCCTCGTTAGCCAAGGCTACATCTCGATGTTGTTCATCGAGCTGTTCGAGATAACTAAGACAGTCTTCAAGCGTAGTTTCATTGGGAAATAGTTCCACTGCCAACTTGAGAGAATGAATATGAAAGTCTATAGGAAAGAATGCCTCCATCCCGTAAACAATTTGGAAAGGAGAGAAACCTGTAGTAGTCTTGATGAAAGTTCAATATGCCCAAAGTGCTGAATATAACATCAAATGCCAATTCGACTTGGACGAATTGATTGTCCATTAGAGAATAGTTTTAAGAGACCTATTGACAACCTCCACTTGACCATTCTCTTGTGGATAACAGGGTGACAAATGTTTTTTATTAAACCCTAGCTTTGATGTTAACTCAGTCATCATATTATTTTGAAAGTGATTTCCATGGTCTGTGACAATCTCTTTCAGTGTACCGAACCTAGTGATAATTTGGTTGAAAACGAAAAGTGTTGTTGTTTCCTCGTCATTACTAAATGTTGGCATGGCTTCAAACCACTTAGTGAAGTAGTATACTTCCACAATGATATAACGATGCCCCCTAGCAGAATCTGGGTGGAATGTTGTGAAATAAATTCCCCACTTAGTGAAGGGACCAACAACAATAACATGAAACATAGGAGCAAAGTTTCCCTGCATATTCTGAGAGAAGATTTGACATAGATGACACTTGTTAATCGCTTCTATACAATCTTTTATTAACGAGGGCTAGAATTATCCAAAATGAAGGATTTTTCGGGTTCTATCCAACCCATAAAAGTGACCACCACATGCTCTAGTGTGGCATTCGTTTAACACAAGCTCTGCCTTCTCATGAGTTAGACAACGAAAAAGAATGCAGTCAACTCCTCGACGATACAAAGTATCATCAATGATAAGATAATTTCAAGCTTGATGGCATATCCTTCGATGCTCATCATGAGAAGCAGAGGAAGGACACTTCATAGTCTAAAGACACAAGTATATCTCCATACCAAGGGTTAGAAGATGCAATAAGGAAGAAATCCTCATTGATCAACGACTCTTCAGGAAAATTACTACCACTCTCAATCAAAAGTTTTGAAATTAACTCAACAAAGACTAAAGAATTCTTATACTTCGCCAAAACAAAGTCCAAATCAAATTCTTGAATAATGACTATCCATCGAATAATATTCTCACCAATGACCCATCGTGTCAACACATATTGAAAAGGATTAACGAAGGCTATGACGATGGTATTACAGAGTAGAATATAATGACGAAACCTTTAGGCAGCGTGGAAAACTTCCAAAGCCAGTTTCTCAACATGAGTATAGTTGAGTTATGGTCCGAATAAGCCTCGATTGAGGTAGTAGATAACGTGTTCATGGAGTGCATCATCCTCCTGAACCAAGACCATATCGATGGTAGACTCTGTTGTAGCCAAGTATAATAAGAAATCATTTCCATAATCAGGAGGGATGAACAGAGGGGTGGATGCCAAATCATTTTTCAATGCTTCAAACGAGCGTTGATCCGCTTCATCCCAGAAGAATGGGACCCCTTTTTTCAAAAGATGCATAAACTCTTTAGTTATTTCAGCATAGTTAGCAATAAATCATTGTAGGAAGTTATCTTTCCCATAAAGACTTTGAAGTTGGGGAACTTTGTGCAAGGGAGGAAACTGAAATATTGCCTCAACCTTAAGAGGATCGACCATGATCCCTTTGGTGGACATAATAAAACCTAATAAATGTCCCGACGTAACATAAAAAGTACACTTGTTCGGATTTAAGAGAATCTGGTAGTAGAGAAACCTCTCAAAAATAATTCAAAGGTGAGCGGGATGATCATATATGTTACAAGAACGTGAGGAAATATCATTAATATATGCCTCGACTATATTTTTTTGGTCATGGAAGGCGAATGACATGGCCCACTAGAAAGTAGCTCCAACATTTTTTTTGGCCAAAATGAATTTTCTTATATGCAAACATACC
>SNQJ01S0011732.1:195840-208165 GCA_010110895.2 Picea sitchensis | reverse complement strand
CGACCATGATCCCTTTGGTGGACATAATAAAACCTAATAAATGTCCCGACGTAACATAAAAAGTACACTTGTTCGGATTTAAGAGAATCTGGTAGTAGAGAAACCTCTCAAAAATAATTCAAAGGTGAGCGGGATGATCATATCTGTTACAAGAACGTGAGGAAATATCATTAATATATGCCTCGACTATATTTTTTTGGTCATGGAAGGCGAATGACATGGCCCACTAGAAAGTAGCTCCAACATTTTTTTTGGCCAAAATGAATTTTCTTATATGCAAACATACCCCAAGGACATATGGAAGTAGTCTTATTTTGATCCTCACGCTTGATCTAAATATGATTTTACCCTGAGAAACCGTCCATAAAATAAAAAACTTCACAGCCCGCATATTCATCGATAATCTGATCAATGAATGGGGTAGGAAAGTTGACTTTCGGGCATGCCTTTTTCAGATCGTGAAAATCCATGCACACATGAATCATACCTTTTTTTTATTGACAAGAATAGGGTTTGACACCCATTTCATCAATTGAACTGGGTATATTAAACCAACCTTAATCAATTTCTCTACCTCAAATTTGATAGCCACTACCTTGCGAGGGTTGACTAGGCGAAGTTTCTGCTGGACATGCTTAGCATCGGGATAAGTCCTAATCTTGTGTTTGACTATACAAGGGTCAATGCATAGAATATCCTCATAAGACTAGGAAAACATGTTGTGAAATTATTTAAATAACTCAGTGCACACTTGAATCTCCTCGAGGGAACAATCCGCTCCATTGAAGACGTTTTCAACGACGCCATGGTTTTGGAGATATTGATTGGAATCGTCTCAACTATACTCGTCATGTTTCTCTCAGCATGTATTCCGTGCATTTCCATAGGGTTAACATGACAAGAGACATATTCATTCATGGTCATGATAAAATCTCCTACTTCCACTTTTCTAAGCTCGGGTAAAAAGTATGATCTATGATGAAGATCATCCCAATGTCTATCAGGACCCGTCATTTCCTCTAAAATCGCCTCGTCCGAGGGAAAGACCAAGTCCAAAGGATCATGAGAAGTAAGAGAATATTGAGCCCAAATAGGCTCTAGACCATGATCTAGCTCTTGAGGGGGAGTTGGATGAGAGTTGGCTGAGGTTTGCTAAAAACTATTGTACGTGACCTCAGCTACGGATAGGGGCATAGCCATGGAAGGATTTCCTACCCCTTCCGTCAAATATGATGGGGAAGGTAAATTCCATGGATCGTTAAAATAATTCATTCGAAACAAAGCTACTTGGAAGATCGCAGCCTTAGGCTGATCAAGGATAGCCGAAATAAACTTGACATCATTCGAAGGTGGTGGAAAATCAAGAGTACCCATCAAATATGGAAACATTTCAACACCTAAGTTGACGGTATCTTGTTGCGGGTTATCAATCATCGGGACTGTGGGTTCCCCCGATGAAGGGTCAGGACGAGAGAAGGATAATTGATCAACGATTACTATCCTTCCTCCATGAGGAAAACATAGTACACAAAAAATGGAGGATACAACCATTGTCATTGCGTAAGTCCAACTCCATCCCAACAAATGGTTGTAGTCGAGAGTGCGTTGATTACTTCGATCTCGACATACATAGTTTTACCCTCCAACTAGATGGGGAAGGAGGGGATTATGCCATGTAGTTGAAACATATGATCTTTAAACAAAATTAACAACGTAGGAGACAGAGACAACTCAGGTTGACCAATAGCCTTCCAACATTCCAACGACATCACGCAAGTTGACACACCCTCATCTACCACCATGTGGAAAATATTCCATGTCAATGATTTTGTGGTGTAAAGCACTACTATTTGGAAGGCAACGTGGTAAGGAAAATGAGGTTTGTGATCGAAAGGGTAAAAAATGATAGCTCATGAGTTAACTGGATCAACAACACCCAAAGAAGATAGTAATGCTATTCTCTCTGAGTGGAAACTCTAGAGAACCTCCAGAGAATACAACGCATAAGGGGTTTTCACAAGATCCTCAACTAAAGAATAGTTATGGGTAGCCCTTGCATTTGGATTATGAGAATATTTCTTAAATGCACCTTTAGGGATGCGAGTCATTGTTTCTCCCATGGCCTTGTCAATATGAAGAGGAGGCGATTTGTTGGAAGCTTCTTTTCTTTTCTCAGCAGATTCAGGCATTCCATAATCATGAGCTCTGGTATGAAGATGAGCATTTTATCTCATCATGTATACATTTGTGGCTCTAGTATTAGCATTAAATGTGGGGGTGCCCTGATTTTCCCTAGTCGTGGATGAGAAATATTGTGCCATATTCTTCCCTTGAGGGAAAGGGTTAGTTAAAACAATAGGTTGCTACTGTGCCAAAAGCTTATGGGCCTCCTCAAGCCGAGGGCATTGATGCGTCAAGTGATCATCTGCGCAAAGCTTACATGGAAACTTAACCTTTTATTCTCATTATTTCCCTCATCATCGTTGTTAGCAAAATTTTAATCCCCCTTACCCTTCTTGCCTTTTTATCCTTGGGGTTCATCGTCTGCACAATGTGTACTTCTGAAATGTGGGTGGTGGGGGAATCCATACTAGAAGTTTGGTTGGACACAATCAGTTGTAGAGACAACTGTCACATTTGGTTGGACAATTGATCTGTGGGATTGTTTTGTGTTGATCCTACTATACCATCATCATTAGGCCCGAACTTTGGTTCAGTCAAGTCAAAGGTTGACCGCAGTGCTTTAGGAAGAATCTCGTACAACATGCTAGATTGAGAATAAGTCAATTCCATTTGCGGAGCCCTCATTATATCATCTTCCTCAGAAAACACTCTGGAAGTTGTGTTGTCTTTGGAGACAAAAGGCACCAAAGACTTCAGGAACCACTTGAGAAAAAACAAATGTGGGACCTTTACTTTGATCAAGATATTTTTGTGACACCATTCTCGGATATGATTGAAGATATTGATGGCCTTAGTCTTCTCAAAATTGGCCAGCAACACTGTTCCGACATTGTATCTCACCGGTAGCTTAAATGGTTTAGGAAAACCATTGTCAGATCATTAAAGTAAGCATACTTCGATCCATAGAGCTCAATATACCACTTCCCAGCACCCCCTATGAGAGTGTGTTGAAACAATCAGAACTTGATAGAGTAATCATTCAACAAGTTGGAGGAGCACCACAAGTGAAAGGTTGTAACATGATCATCTGTATCTTCGCCATAATTTCCTTCAAATTTTGGTATGTCTGAGGGAAAATTAGTCGGCATAGGAGGCCAACGTGGATCATGAAAAATAGGATCATTTAACAACCTTGACAAGTGAGGAGTTGCCAGAAAGGGTAACCTAGGTTCTGGAAGATATAAAGGAAAATATGGACGTGGATTTTGGTTAGCACCAGGTTGCCAGAAAAAGCTTGCGTGTTGACCAGGCTTCTGGTAAAAACCAAAGTTTCCTTGGACAATATAAGGGGTTTGTGTGCTAGTTTTCATCATCGACGGATTCAAATAATTTGATGACATACCTTGTGTAGGGATTTATCCTTGCATGGTATTCCAAAAACCTTGGTGGGGGTTGCCCCCAAATGATCCTCCTGGCATAGGAATTGAACCTTTCTTGAGGTTCCACTAAACCTAGGAGGGGTTTCCCCCATTCGACATCCTTGTCAGAGGTATATAACCCTGCCAGGGATTTCCAAGACCTTGAGAGGAGAAGGCTCATGTCATCACTCCTTGTGAAGGAACAAATCCTTGCATGGGGTTAGGCTGATTGAGAAAGGGGTTTCCCCCTGACTAAAATGTGTATGAAGAGAAATAATTATTTCTAAAAGAACCAAATAATGAGAAAGGCATAGACCCAACCATAGTCATAAAGGATTGAGGCCCTTGACTCCCTCCACTAAACAAACTGGAACTGGTACTAGGCCCATATGGTTGCTGAAAATCACCTCTGAGTGAAGGGGATGGATGAGGGATATGACCCCACCGTAAGGGATGGCATTGTACAAAGCATAAGTTCACCCAAGGGATCCTTGCAAGTGAGCATTAGAACTCCATGCCCCCAAATCAATATTCTGTAAAGTAGAATATGTTAAAGTTGATCTTGTATCAAAACACAACATCCCATATGTGAAAGGAGTACTAGACATATTATGTATTGTAGAAGTATGAAAAATGGTCGAAGTCATGGAAGAGACTATGTCACTACCAGAAGTGGTAGGTGTCTGACTAGAGGTATTCCTTGTAGGTGAAGGTGGGGGAGGAGGTACGACACCCCCTCCATCTGCAGTCGATATGGGAGTATGAGGAATCCCAATAGAAGTAGTGTTACTCGCTTCCATAGCCAGTCACCTAACGAAACAACGATCAGGAGAAGTCACCTCAGGAGGCACTACCTGAACAAGGATTGTCATTGAAATATCAGTGATCGAAGGGTTTGTGGGCATGAAGCCATCAACTTCGAGGTCGGAAATGATAGTTTCCATCGGTGCAAGAATTTTTTCTCTAGGAACATGATCGAGAACAATTTATTATGGCCCGATAGCTTCAAAAGAACCTTCTTGATCTAACCTTCACCTCAGTGGTGGCAGTAGTGGCTCCAAAGTTATTGGTGGAAGGCCCTAGAGCATACGCGAACGACATAGCTGTTGATATTCCACTTTGTGAAATGATCAGCCGAAACTCTAAGGTAAATCTAGGGAGAAGCACAGAGCACAAACTACAAAGTACCTAAAGGTAAATCAAGCAATCAATAGAATGGCAGGAAGAAACGTTACACCAATCAACACTAGAGAAACTTAACAGTGCAAGTGTAACTAGAACATGGAAACACCCTCCGGATATACTCTGCAAAGCATGATATGACGTGTGCCCTAGGTACCACGGTATATCCTCATAGTCACCTGTGTGAGTCCCTATTAAAGGAAACTAGGTTTCCAAGTTGTAGTTAGTTACCAGGTGGGTACAGTCGACAGTCGGACTGATCGTATGAGCATGATAGCTATGTTTGAATCCTTTCAAGGGTACTGAAGGAAAATGGTTCGGAAGACAACTGAGTATCCCAAATAGATTTGAGGTAAATGAATATCCATAGTCAAATGCGGCCAGGAAAATCCAAAGAATGACCCTCAAATACGATCCCCACTATACCTGGTCCGACTTTGGAGGGGTTATCTCCTCTACCTTTCGTCACGTGATCTCATGTTTATCCACTGTGTTAGAGGGCAGTCCTGGATAAATTTTACAACATTGTACTTTTAAATTCCCTATCTCAGACTCTTAAGTTTATTTAAGTGGCCTTGAAGAGTTTCATCTCCATACCTAATTCAAATCCCTAAAGCCTAGTCTAATTGATGTACCCTATAAATGGAAAAGTCTAATTGATTTTAACATTAAGCATTGATTTTAGTGGCTTGATTACTCAGGGGTATGGTAGTGAAACTCGTGGCTCTTTGTGAGAGAAGAAAGAGAAGATTTAAATGAGCTTTTAGAACATTGTGCTTTAAAAGTAAATGAAAGAAAACTGCGTCCTACAAGTGAAGATTTGGCTCTTTGAACTTTCAAGGTGAAAACTTTTCAAAATGAAAACCAAGATCCTACTATGAAATCATCCTAGAATTATTTTTCATTCCAAATGCAATGCAACTGCTTAAAATTTCAAGGAAGAAGATAAGAAGGAACTTTGGGTTGAGAAATCTTTTCTTTTGTAAAAAACAACCTAAGCTACTACAACCAAATAAACATGCAAATGCAGTTAAGAAACTACAACATTTTTTTTTTAACTTTTTATATGCTTATGAAATGAAAGTAACAAACAAGTATATTTTTTCTTTTCAAAGCATAACAAGAGAAAAGGATGAAAAACTAGATATTGAGTCAGGTCTTAAATCGCTACCAGAGAGAAGGGATTCACCATAATCCAATGAAGAAACTAAAGCTTCAAAAGTACACCTTCAACCTTGACAAAAGACAAAAAGAGACAAAGAAAACTAAACAAAAGAGATTTCTTTACAACTTCATAGACAATATAAGACTTAAAAATATCTGAACAATAGTTAACAGAGGTCTCTTGTACTCAGGAGGACCTGAGAGACCAAACGTTTCCTGGAAACAAAAGAAATTTTTTTGAAAAACTCTTTAAAATAACAAGTACGCGTGTTGTACACCAACAGACTATGGATGCACATAGGCTTGGCTAACTTAGGGTACGTATGTATGCGTGCTAGGCATAAAAAATTGTGCGTATACTGTTGAACCAATTAAAAAAAGAGATAAAGTTTAGAGTGATCATCCAGATCAGGAAAACTGGAAACACCTGGAAGGTGACCAAAGACTCTTACAGACTCAGAAAGCACAAAAAATAATAGGAAATCAAACCAAAAGAATATCCTAACAAGAACCTAGAGAGATTCCCCAGTGGAGTCGCCTATTCTTCTATGGGGAAAATCCCCCTAATTTGGGTCTAGCGACTAGGCAGAGCCTTGACACCTTAAAAGATAGAAATTCTTTTAATTTACCCAAATCCAACAAGATCTAATGATAACTAAGGGAAGGGTGAGAATATCGAAATGTGTACCTTAAATCCTTTAATCTGTTGTAGATCCCTTCTTGTTGCATCCGTTACAAAAATGTAGGCCTCCTCCCAAAGCTGGCCTAAAACAACTTCAAAGAACAAACCATGACAACATATGCATAACTACCAAGATCATATAAAGGGTTAGATATTCATGAAAAACATTCATAAACATAAACATAAAGATATAAATATCTGGGACAAGAAGTTTCTCTTTTATTGATTACAAGATTGGAAGTTACAACCTGAATCTTGTTGATGCTTCTCCACAAACCTCGCCTGAGTTCCTCTACTTTGACTCCAAGTGCACTATTCCCAATATGCTATCCTCACAACCAACATGCCAATATAGGGGAAAATGGTGGATTGTATAAAGGAGGATGACTGGAAGGGAATACTGAGGATGAAACTCAGAGAAGGATGCAAAAGGCTTGGAATGCAAGGGAGAAAATTTGGTAGAGTTCTCTTGCCTCTTATTTCATATATCCAAATGACCCCCCTATGGCCCCATTTTATATGGAGAAAATGTGTTTAATTGGTTGTCGAAAGGGATACACGAGGTAAGATGGTTGTGAAACCTGACATAGCTCGTAAACTCCACCCAAAAGCATGGAACTTTTTAATGTTTGCAACTTTTTAGAGTATACGCGGGCTGTCAGGCATGCATCTAGTGTATGTACATGCACTGCATATGTAGCATGGCACATACACCATGAAAAAAGTTGTTTTTTAAGAGGAACTTGAGAAAACGTGGTTGGTGGATGTGTAAGTAAGCAGGGCAAAGTAAAAAATGTGTGATAGTGGCATTTTAAGCTATACAAATCGTCGTGTGTTAGAGCCTTATGTGTCACCATCAACTGCCATGTGTCACTAGTTAATTGGTTGCAACATGTCACATGTTGATTGGATGCCACATGTCTCCAATAAGAATCTACCACATGTCTTCCTCCATGAGTTTCCATGTGTCATCAAATGAGTAGATGTTGGATCTACCATGTGGCATTCATTCATAAGATAATTACATTCTCATGTGATCCAACGAAAGTTTGCCACATGGAACAAGATGAAAGGTTAGTAATAAAATATTAATTCATAAGGTAAGTGGGAAGGGGTTGTGTTGGAAGAGG
The DNA here is from genome assembly GCA_010110895.2 of Picea sitchensis. Classification (NCBI taxonomy): domain Eukaryota; kingdom Viridiplantae; phylum Streptophyta; class Pinopsida; order Pinales; family Pinaceae; genus Picea; species Picea sitchensis. Next base: position 200,465 of record SNQJ01S0011732.1, on the reverse strand, counting down.
GAATGAAAAGGGGGAAGGGTAATATAGGAAGGGGGAGAAATGTAGGGAGCAAGAGTGCGGGGGGGAATTTGGGGGTAGTGGACTTAGGGGGGTGGGAAATGTAGGTGGAGGAGGGATAAGGGTGACGTACGGTGAGGTAAGGGGGGAGAAATGAGTGTGGTGGACTCGCGGGGTGAGGGAGGTGAGGGGGTAAGGGAGTCCGCGAGTCCAAGAATTATTAAACTTGGTTAAGTGTGATGTGAGGTGGGGGCGAGGGGGGGATAAGGGGTAAGGTAAAGGAGAGAAGGGGAAGATAAATTTGTAGGTAGCGGAGGTGGGGGGGATATTTTGTAGGTGGCAAATGGACGGATGGGTGAGGGAGTGTGAGGGGGTGAGGGAATATGGGTGTGGCACTATGTAATTATGATCTTTCGAAACTTTTCTCTTTTGATATCAATTTATTTTATGAATCCAAGAGTGGGAAAATATAGATCATATTTTGGTCAACGATGTATTATGGATTGCATTATTTGTCTACACTTTGTTTTAGTCATTCTATTTACATTTTAATTATTTTACCTAAGTCTAATGCAAAAAAAAATGGTTAAATTTATATATTCGAGTAAACTCTATTAGTCTGATTGAGGACGTTAATAACTCAATTCTGAAATAAATTAACAATAAAAATTATAAAATTATATATACAAAATCCATCCATGAGTCACACATTTTTTCCCAAATATTCACTACTAGATACACTTATGAAAATTTATATTTTAAATATTCACTACTAGATACACTTATGAAAATTTATATTTTAAATATTCACTACTATATAAACTTATGAAAAATTATACCAAAACCACGAGTCCTGGAAATTTTCCAAATATTTTAATAAACCAATGTGTAGGGTCATACTAGGCATAATGATCAACTAATATGTATATAAATACTTATGCAAGCATATATGAAAATCTGTTTCACCTCGTGATTGTGCTACTATTTTGGTAAGATAATGTTTCAAAATGGATTTTTTTCTTTAATTAATAATATCAACATTACTAAGGTTTAATTAGATACCTTACGTTTAAATATTGAATATAATGTTGAAGAATGAATTGCCAATGAATATTTAGTTTAAAATTAAGATAAACTAAGAATTGGTATCAAACCCACTTGCGTGGGTAAGCTTGCTAAAATGTTTGTTTGATGTCATCAGCTGAGATTTGCATCCCACTCAATAGTTTGTTACTTCCCTTTAAAAAACATAACATAATCAAATATTACATTACAATTGCATTTTACCCTCTCTTTTTTTTAAATATATAAAAGTATTATTATTTTTTTAATATATAAAAGTATTATTTTGTTACTCATATGTATTTAAGTAAATATAAATATAAATGTAATATCCCTAGGTCGAACCCAATTGTAAATGTAAATGCAAATGTACTTAAGCTGGCGAGTTGTTTGATATAATTTTTATGTGGCATAGCTCAGTTGGATGCTAGGTATGTTACAATATGTTCCGCAGAAAGAATGAAAGCGTTCTCTCGTGTAGTGTGGACCGACATGGGTGGTCGGGGACGTTACAATATGGTCTCAGAGCTTCAGTTTTCAACACTAAGCCTGGATGGGTCAAGCAAGTTGAGTTGAAGTGAAATTTCACAAAGGATTGATTTCGAAATGACCAAATTTCAGTTTGTAGAGCGTCCATCGTAAAAAGTAACAACCATTGGACGAAATTGGGAAAAGCCCCAATTTATGTTGTTAAATTCATGGAAAAATCGAGAAATTCGGCCAAGTGGTGAGATAGTCTTGAGTTAATATCTGTTCTAGCAAATTCAGACCTCGAATTGGTCAAATTTGAAGTTACAGTAAAGCCATGATAGATGGAGCGAGATTAGTAATTAAAATTCTCAATTCATGACTTGAGTTTGGGAAAAATTCGTTCCAGAAATATCAACCCACAACAATTTGTTGTTGCAGAGGTTAAATTGGTGTTATCGGGGTGAAATTGAGCAAATTTCATTCTTGCAGAAAGTCTATGGTAAAAAAAATGAGGAAAAAGTTAAGCAAAAGCTCCAATTTCTACAGCGGAATTCACGAGGAATTGATGCGCATAAAAATGAATGTGCGCAGTTGGGCGCACTAAAAATGCATGCTGTGCAGTAAAATCTTGTGATATGTAAAAATTAGGCACTGCGCGGAAAAATGTTGGCGTGCCGGTGCATGCGCTAAACTTAGGCACCACGTGGAAAAATATTGTCGTGCTGGTGCGCACACTAAATTTTGGCACCGCGTGGAAAAATATTGGTGTGCAAGTGTGCGCGTTAAATTTAGTATTGCATGGTGTGCATACACATAATAATGGAACGTGTGGTGTGCATAGTATTGGCAGAGCACAGAGGAGTTTGGTTGGTCAGTATGAATATACGTTGTCACGTGACAATTTAGTTAATAGTGCGCACAGACTATTGGTGCGCAGTGGGGGTGTACTAAACTTTGGCATGATGCAGTGCATAGAGTGAAATGTGTGTGGAATATCAGGGTGTGATATAAAAATTGTACGCAACAGGTAATAGTGCAAGAACCAAAACTGAGTGCGGTGGATATTGGCGCGTGACACAAAAGTAGTGTGTTCCAGTTATTGGCGCGACAGAGAAGTGATGCGCAGTGGTTATAGGTGCGTGGAGCATGATTTACCTTATGGTGTTGTTTCACATTATAAACATGTGTTTATAGGTTGAAATTTGTTCGCAAGAAGTCATTTGGATGGTGAACAACAACGGAAAACCAACGAATTTCCGCGACATTTTATACTATTTGAACGTCATATTTTTGTAGCGCATTTTTTAGGCCCTTAAGAGCGTTTTTAGCAACGCAAAAACCACGAGAATAGAGTGTACAAAGATACACTTTGTCTTTGCAGCTCAAATAAAATAGCTCGAAGAGATATTTCTAATGGTGTAAACCGTTCGTCAACCGAAGCTTTTATGATAAAGTTACAACACAAACAGTGGAGGGTAAATTTTAAGACCCATCTAACTTCCAAGAGCCATAACTTTTTTCTCCAGAATCATATTGAGGCACATGAGCAGTCAATGGAAATATATTGAACCATAGAAGACATTCCCAGAGCTCAATTAAATTTTTGGGCATACTAAAAATGTTTAATATGACAAATAATGTACTTGTAGCATTTTAGACCAAAAACACGAATTGGCCTAGAACTTCAACAGGATGTAACTAGCAGCCAAGAACCCAGAAAAATGTGAACTTGGAAAGAGTGTCCATAATATGTATATGAAGAAACCCAATTGAGATCCTACAAAAACTCCAATGGAGTAGGTGCAAAAATGCATAAGTACAACACAGAGTTGCGCCAAGTTGAAAAATGAACATAAAAATTAATGGGCAATTTTCAAATAGCCATAACGTTTTGCTCAAGACTCATATTTGAACATGGGAGTAGACGTTGGAAAGATATAAAATAGGAGAATATAAATATTCACCTAGAAAATTGATTTGGGAACTCAATTTTGTAGGAAATCAGAAGAAATAATTCTGATATATTATTGAACCAAAATGGTTCATATTTTTCTTGAAATTGTTGAAACAAATATCTTGACAAAGTTTTGTTGGCCACATATTTTGCAAAGTTAACAACAAATAGAGAAGAACATGATCAACACAGATTCCAGAGTAATGGAAGAGGCATAGGGGACTTACAGTTAGGAAGATGAAATTAGAGGGATGGATGTACATTTAGGCATTGAAGGAACAAACTCCAATGGACATGGAGAAGGAAGGGATGAAAAGGTGAATATGGTAGAGACCATTAAAAATTTGCAGAAGGATGTCCAAAGCCATAAAAATGATAATGAAAGGCTTATGAGAGCCAAGGAGCAACAAGATGACTTTAATGTGAAGTTAATGTAAAGATTGAACAAAATAGAAAAAAAATTGGATAAGGAGAATGGCTCAAGCAAGTCAGGAAGTCACAGGTCTTTTGATGAAAAAAGAAGAGAAAGAAGTGTTAGAAGACATCACCATCACTCCCTGAGGCATTCCAATAAGAGGGCACACAACAACTCAATTCCATCCCCTGTTAGGAAGCATAAGAGGTCTGGGGTGGATGAGCTACGAGGATAAATGAACAAAATCAAACCTCCTACATTTGATGGTGAGCACAAGAAGGATGAAGATGCAAAGACATGGTTGTTGGGCATGAGAAAGTATTTTCAATTGCATAATTATTCTTCTCATGAAGAAGGTAGAATTTCCATCTATCAACTCAAGGGTAAGGCATCCATGTGGTGGGATCAGCTTATGTAGGTGCAACACATTAAAGAGAAAAGTGTTACTTGGAGGGAATTCAAGAAGTATTTTAAAAAGAAATACTTAACTAAGAGATACTATGATAAGAAAATGAAAGAGTTATTTGAACTCAAGCTTGGGAGTATGACCATAGATGAATATGAGATAAGGTTTTTAGAACTGCTGAAGTATGTCTCTTTCATCAAGGATAAGACAGTTAAGATCCAAAGGTATTTGAGTGGATTGTCATCATTTATCAGTGACAAAATACAGTATGATGATCTCAAGACATTAGATGAGACCATAAGGAGAGATAAATGCCTATA
>SNQJ01S0011732.1:111560-195830 GCA_010110895.2 Picea sitchensis | reverse complement strand
TATTGAACACATTATTCAAAATAGTCAAACTTGTTAATGAGCAAAAGAATGAACACATAATCATAATTTAAACGAAAGTAAACATTTGATAAAAATTAACATTTTTGTTTAAATTGAGATTTTTATGCTCGTTTCTAACTTTTAACATATACTCTTGTAATGAATGTCTCATACTATAGTGAATTTATTAAGTTTGTCTCAAAGAAAGCCAAGGTATGGAACTATTTGAAAAGGTTGATTCTGTAGCTCATTATAATTATCAATATTCTAATGGGAGCCCTTTAAATTTTGTAAAAATTTAGGAGGAGTTGTTGGGGCCCAACAGTATGCTGTGGTATTCCATCGACATGAAAAGGTAGTGGCAGTCCAATGTCGTCTTCCACACCTATTACAACCAGTTGAAGATCGCAATACAGTCTACACCGCGCATCATCCCGAACACACTTCACAGGTTTAGACCCTTAATGAAATTCAGTGCGGACCACCACTTCACCTATATTACAGCACGCGCTGATGAGCATAAATAACAGCTCCAGTCATATTACAAGTTGACAAAAGATGACTTGGAGGAGATTACCAAGGAATGGTCAACGAACCTCCTTGTTCCAGTGGACCCCGCAAAGATGTCTGATGTGGATAGTCCTGAAACTATGTCAGACACACTTGGATCAAGCAAGATGAAGAAAGATGATGAAGTACATGATGTCCATAGCACATTAGCGAAGACCACTTCAATCTCACCTGAGAAGGGAGATGATGGTGGAGAGCTAGGTGGCACAGAAGTCGAGCAAAACAAAGGTTAAGTTACTTCACCTAGAGAGGAGGAGGATCCATCCAAGAAAATGAAGGTTACCCCACTAAATCCTTCATCCCAGAATAAATCTAAAGCCACCAAGACTACGTTTAAGACTACCCTCACCCCATAAGACTTCGACTTTTTAGTCACTGGGTTGAATGATGCTTCACTGGAGATCACAGAAAAAAAAGAAGCGAAGCAGGAGGAGGTATTCAGTCGAATCAAGGGTGAACTTCAAGAGGTGCAGTAGGCACTACAATCCATCTGCGCAGTTTCTATTGCACCCTTGACAAGTGAAACAGAAAAACCAGAAGATGAGCCAGCCCAATTGCACCAGATCACCGATAAAGTTGAAGCTCGCCTTTGACGATCTTAGGAAGAGACAACGCAATCCACCCAAGATTTGGCACAGGCACAGGAAGATCTGCTAGAATATCACAGTAATGCAGAATGAGAAAAACTAGCTCTTCAAGCAAAGTGGGAGGAAGAGAAAACAACTCTACAACGAGACAAGGAACAGTTTCTCACAAAGCAACTCAAAGTACAGGAATGGGTTCACATAGCACTTCTCTCTGTGACAGTCATTGAAGTCCAAACAGAAGAACGGGTTCCACAGCAGGCGACACAACTGGAAGGAGTGATCCAATAACTTCAGCAACGCATCGCAAACCTGGAACTTCACACTGTGCCCGAGACTCCTCAAGAAATAAGAGATCCAAGAGAGGAAACTGCCCGCAGCGCAGTTGACTGTTTAAATTCCTTTGCCTTGAAATCCAAGTAGATGAGCTCTAGAAGCGCTCAGATGTATGAAAACCTCATGGAAAATCCAAAGTTACAGGCATTAGAGTCATAGCTCCAACATGCAAAGCAGCATGCAAACACGTTACAAGCACAGCTGAAGGCCTTGTCACCAGTCGAGGTAATGAAGAGGTTTCTAGAGAAGCGCACAACCCAACAATAGGTACACAATTTTCAGAGTAAAGTAATGGAAGTCTCTCAATGACTTCAACAAGTGAAAGAAAAGGCATGCCAAATGTTCACTGAAGTTAAAAACCAAGGAGTAGAACTTGAATAGGTTGTGAGTACAGTAGAACAGTGCCTAGAGGGACCAGTCAGTGATGCACTCATCCAGGAGTTCACTTAACAAGAGGTTGTCACACTGCAGTAGGTCAAAGCAGCTCGGGCCAAGATCGAGGCGTTCGAAGCAGAATTTCTCAGACCACAGTGACTCGGGACGAGTCATAGGTGAGTGTTGGGGGCCTATTGGCCCTTGACCAAGTTTTGAAGTTACTTGGTCATATTTGACCATTTTTGGGACTTCGACATCCTATCAAAGATGGAGCACCAGACGAAGCAGATATCAAGGGATCTCAGCCCACTCTCAGGCCCCTTTTTGGGTTTTGGGACAATGTAATGGGAAAGGGATGTCGGCCCGTGGGTTTACTCACGTTTAGACCCACTTTTGTAATGTATAAATAAACATCTAGGCATCTAGTAGAGGAGGATTGTATCTGTGTGATGTAAGCTAAGTGATAATAGTTTATGTAAGTGCTCTGTTCATGACTGTAGAAGGTTTACAGAGCTAAGTGCAAGCTGTTGTAGAAGTTATAGAAGGCTTTGTTCTGTAAGCGCAAGGAAGAAGGATCTAGCGAGCTACACAGATCTTCTATCCTATACAAGGAATGGTTTTTGGTGGCTTTGTGCTTGTAATCGATTGGAGATGCTAATAAATAAGAAGAGTTTGTGTACGTAGCCCCAGGGAAGGGGGTGAACCACGTAAATATGTGTGTTATGCTTTGTGCTTTGACTTGATGTGTTGTCCCTGATATTGCAAAGTGCTTTGATATATTTAGATAGATCTACTTACGCTTGGTGCTTCTTAGATATGTGTGAATTATAGATATGACATGTACAAATATGCTTAGTGTTGATCTACAGGATCTAATCTGTTTTGTTGTTGCTAAGTGATAAAATACCTTAGATCTAAGTAAATGTTGTGATGCTCTGTGCTATCTATGAAGTATAATAAGGGTTGAATATTGATGAATAATCGATGCTAAGTGTTCTGTAAGCAATATAATCATAGATCCGTGTCCCAACTAAGGTTGCACACATCTAAGTCTTGCAACCACCCCTGCCTCTACCTTGGGTGAGACTTCATCTTCTTCACAGGTGTTGCCAAAAGGGATGGTAGTTAGGTTTTTATTGGTGCATTGTTGTAGCGTTGAACCCTGGGTCTGCCCCTGTGCCAACAACCGAGTGGAGTTTAGTCCCAGCTCGGGGGTGACCCACTACTGAGAGTGATGAGCAGTGTGGTCTAAGGATGGGAGGTTCGTGGAAGGTCTACACGCAGTTGGTGATATTCTTACCAAGATAAGTGCCAATTGTGTGATAAATTTACATGTTGCATTATTATTTACGTGTTCAGTTTTATGGGTTTATCCTATGCATGGTTATAATTGTCTGTATGTTTATGGGTATTTCCTATATATGTTGCATGTCTATGTTTATTGTTATTGCAGTATGAATTCATGCTTTTACATAATTTATTTGTATGTTTACATTTTATATATGAAGTTCTGCAAAGGTTCTGTGTGTATATGTTTTAATTCCATGCAGTTCAAATTTTTTATGTGGCATAGCTCAGTTGAATGTTGGATATGTTACAGTATGTTTTGCAGAGAGAATGAAAGCGTTCTCTCATGTAGCGTGGCTTGACATGGGTGGTTGGGGACGTTACAATAAATATAAATATACATGTTAAATGAACAAGTTATAAAAAAAAAAGCCTCGTCTTAATACATAAATCTGATTTACCCTGGGTATCATCCTCAAAATGAGAGGAAGTGTCAGATGGGTTTCCCTGGGCTCTATTCCAAAGTAAAAAAAAAATATACATGTTATCACCATTTATAAATCATATTTATTTTAAGTAAATTTAAACATTACTTTTTAAAACAAAAAATTTAAATATTCATTTTTAAAATACATTTCATCACATATATTTTTAATTTATTTTAATAAATGTTTCCTATCCTCTTTGATTAAATAAATTTTCTTCAATATTTACATTACCAATAGAGTAAATTAGCTTCCATTTGCCTTACTCTTTTTTATTTATTTATGGTACCTATCATGCCCACTTTTTGGACATATATTTTTGTTTGCATATTCATTTCTATATAGAATACAATCATTCATACATGTATGGTATGATATGTACTTAATATCCAACATTTTCTTTTGCTCTACGCAGCTATTGGGAAAGACATTATCACTTATAAGTACTTTATCTTTGAGTAACCTGCATTTAGTGGGCAATAGAAATGTACACTATCATTAAGCATGGACAAAATCAACCATTTTCTTCCTTCATTGTGTGACAATATTTCTTAAAAAATTAGGGGACTTAATTACTAGTGTTATTGTAAAGGCTTTGAATTGGTGACTCAGGATGTAGTGGGAATTGAGTAGGTGGTTGTTTCAACCATTCTCGGTATGCTTCCTCTCCGAGATGTGCTCATTTAGAAACAAGCTCATGACTTGACATTGTAGCAGAGTGCAATGATAGATGGTGGATAGGTCGTTCGTCAACAAAATCCTGATTGTAAAAATATTGAACATCAAATTGATAATATTAATAACACAATGCATTTAATATGTTCAAACATTATACCAAAAACTTATTAGAAGCTTGCAAATTTTCTTCCCAATAATAAACATACAACCAACCACTTTATAAAACAAATCTCGAAGTAAGAAATACATTAACATTAGTTTTGTTGAAAATACAAAAATACAATTACTCAATCATCTTTCTCTTATGCCCTACTTGGTGTCTACTTAAAAGAGATCTGAATCATGGTGTAATATTGTTGACCTAGGCTTGTCATTGGAAGATTGCATGTTACGATTGGTAGGGTAAAGGAACTGCCCATTTTCATCCAACATCTTCTTACAACATCTTTCTCCTAATAAGAGCTTGTGAAATTTTGGGACTAAAAGAATATATTGAGCATATGAACTTGATCCTAAATCTCGACCCTGCAAAATTCAATGAAAAATTAATCATTTACACATGCACACATAACGTAAATTCAATGAGATAAATGAATTATAAATAAAATCTAGACGTACTGCAATTGATGTGAGAGAACTTGAAGGACTTCCAATGATATGGAATGAGCTAGAATCTGAAGAATTGGAAATTTGATAATATAATTCATTTTTTCCTGCATTTGAGCCAAAACCGTCATCTTGGGAAGCATAGAACAATATAACTTCAAACATAATTTTGAATAAATCTTATAAATGAACGATGCACTTAATTTTATAAAGATGCCCCAACATGTTTGGATAAATCCAAATGTATCAGTGCGTTTAGCTAAACCAAATGCACCAATGTGTTTAATTGAGAAAAGCACCAAATACTAACCTTCGTTATTGCCTTTGCAAAGAAAATTTATGCAAAATCTAAATGTGGATGTTTTCTTTTTTATTTGGAAAATTAAACTATTTTACAGTGCGTTATTATTTACACACTCCAATGGTGCATTTCTAACTGCATAGCACACCGATTGAAGCAAGTTAGAAAAATAACGTTTTCTTAGTATCAATAGGTTGAAATTTATTATGAAAAATAAATCGGTGCGTTATACGTACACACCACACTGATACACTACTCATTGTATAACGCATTGAAAATGTAAGTTTTGAAAAAAAAAAAACATCTCACACATTTATCTCCAATGCACTAAAATATACAATGAAAAAATGAGCAAAAATTTCAGTGTTTGTGTTTATAAATGAAAACCGTATTCATTCTTTTATTTTTTTGTCAAAATTTAGAAGGGAGATTCTTGCAACAAAGATTTATCAACAAATACTTTAGAGTAGGTGGATTTTTTTTTAATAGCCAAATTCAAAAGAGATTACTGTAAATCACATACAAATTTGCAGAGGAGAAATTTCAACTAGATGATTTCATTCTATTAATCATCTTAATATTTCCCATATTTGATTCAAACAATTTTCAGTGCATTCCCAAACAAAAAAAAGGGTTTCATAGTTACCTTTAGTATCAAAAGGCCTAATTTCCTCACTATCGTTTTGCTTTCTCTTTCTATATTTCACAAGGAGAATGTTTTTAAGCAATTTTGTTTTATAGGGTTTATTTATATATGTGTGTTTCCTTTCTGTTGTAGTGAAACCACTCATTGCATTCCCAAACTACACTATTGCTGTAATTTTTTTTAAAACGCCTTCATGGTTATTAGTGTGCACTATACAAAGGAAGAGCATCGGTGTGTATTTTTATGTCAACAACACCACTTGATTTAAATCAGAAATAATATTAAAAAAAAAACTTTTCGCTGTTGGTGGTGTGCATTGTACCTAGATAAGCACCGGGGTGCCTTCTTTTACAAAAAGCACTGTTGAGTTTAAAATGAAAATAATATTGTTTTTCATATGGAAACCACCATGTCTTAAATTTGTTCACTGGTCAATGGTGCGTAATAAACAATACTTAGGAAGCCATGCTTTTCTTAATTTATAAAGCACTGACTAAATACAAAAAATTGTAAAATGTTTTCAATTTCACAACAACATTGTTATAATATAATGGGACATATAAATATGGTTGAAACACCGGTGCATATAAATATAGTTGATGTCATGATGCATATTAAGTTACTATACACACCAATATCTTATTTTGTAAAAAATATGTAATTTTATATTTGATAATTCCTATTTTTTTTTTTAAGGAGATTTTGAAAATTCCAAAGGACAAGCAAGGGGAAAACCAAGACATGCCAGTAGGGGTGTCCAAAAAAGTGTAGAAGAAGATAGTAAAAGAAATGAACATATATTTGCATCACAAGAGGAGCCATCCCAACTACAATGTGCATCAAAGGTATGTAATAATTTATTTATTCTTTTATGTACATAGAATTTAATTATTACATGAAATACTAATTTTGAATTGTTTTGTTGCAGAAAAGAACAAAAACAATAGAACTCATTCAACACATAACATAGGACGACGAAGAATAAAATGTTTGATCGCAAACTTTGTGAGTATTTATGTTTTCGACCTTTCTTAAGATTTTATGTTTGTTGTGATCTTTATATTTAAATAATTAATTTACACTTGTCCATGTATGTCTTCTAATAGGTGTTAACATATAAAGAGGAGCCAACCCATGAATTGATAAACATTGGATTAAGTATGGGTTGTGAGTATATGTTGAAGTATGAAAGTTTAATTGAACAATTTGTAAGTACCTATGTTGTTTAACTTCCCTTGTTTTATAATTAACGAAACAATAAGAAAATTTTATACTAATTATATCAACGGTGCTTTGTCATGGCATATTAAAAATTCGGGAAACAAAGTATGGAATACAATCAATAGAGGATATTTTGAGAGAATGCATGAAGCATGGCTTCAAAAAAATCTATATTGTTTATGAAAGACATGGTGTTGAGGTATGCTATTTTTATTTATACAATCATATATATACATATTACAATTTTTGTCTATGTTTGTAGATGGAAGATGAAGGGGTGGATATATATATATATATTACAATTTTTTCAATGTTTGTAGATGGAAGATGAAAGGTGGAACGCAAAAAAAAGTTGATCAAGAAAACATTAGGTTAAATAAACAAACTACAATATCACCTACAAATGATGAAGAAATGAGGCATGCATGTAGCTTGAGTGATCACAACAATTCAATTGATGAATCACGATCAATATAATTGAATGTTACTACAAGTTGTATGTTTTGGAATATTTTTCTCTGAAAATCAGGGATTTTGTTTAATGTACTAGACATATTGTCCCAATTGCATGAGGAGATGTTACCAATAAGTGTAACAATTGCATATTGGTTGCAATTTGATTATTGTGGACCTTTACCATGTCCCTTTTTGTATGACAATGGGTCTCTTATTCATATATAATAAAATGAGTTTTTTTATTTTATTGCATTGTCAAATGTTGTAAAATGTTGTGTTGTTGAATAATTAATATGTGGATGATTTACATTGTTATAAATAACAATGGTGTAATTTGTTGGATAACGCAATAATACAATCATTATATAAAAATGAAATAAAAAAATATTATTATTAAAAATATTTGATTTTGAAATGATTGATTGAAAATTTGTAAAAAGAACATTTAATTAAAATATATACATATCAGTGTGTTGTATTCTTGTGAACTCACTAGACAATGCATGCTATAATATAGAAAACAATGTTTTTTGAGGAGTACTATGCACTGGTGCACATTAAATATAGTAATACACTGGTATGAACTATTGAGAAAAAAACATCATTCTGTAAACGACATAACATACAATAATATTTACCGTTTCAAAATTGTATGACGCTCATGTTTAAAATATACATAGTGGAATTAAATATAATGTACGCATTGGTGAATTATTTTTATTATACACATCGAGGCTCTAAATATAATGTGTGCACCAGTGCGTTTAGTATAATATACACACCGATTCTTAGTAAAATTAACAGTGTCGACATCTCACCTCGAATATTTGAAATTTAATTACACTTCGGTGCACATGGTAAAAAATACATTGGTACTTACTAATTATACAAGCACCGAGGAACAATCTATATTAAACGCACCAAGGTGCATATTATATTAAACGCACCGAAGCACACTATAACTTAAATGCATCAGGGCGTATAAAAACTAAAAGGCATTGATGCTTCATATGCAAAAAAGGAGAAACTAGTGCGTATAAATTATAAGAGCATCGATGCTCTGCAGAGGGTAAAATTATGAAGGTGGGTAACACTTTCATGACAATCGAGTCTCAAAAATTCCTAGCAGCGATTTTTCAGCCGAGAAAATGTTGCTAGGAATTTTTTTGGCCGAAAATTTGCACGTCAAATTGAACAGCGCCCTCGAAATTCATGTACAATGTTTTTCGGATGAATTATTTTCCTATGGTAAGCATATTTCGGCCGAAATACTTTTCGACTGAAACGTTTATTTTTAACGGATTCCATTAAAAACTAGGTTTCGACCGAGAGAATATTTCGGCCGAAAACCCAAAAATGAGACTGTTTGTAGGGAAATGCAAATTCTCTTCATCTTGCTTGATCTTTAGAGGTAGCAGAATCCTACAAATACTCAGAATTTAGTTTCATAATTGATACCAACATTTTTAAAATTGAATCTACTTTCATTGGATATAATTTGTTTTCATTTTCATTTCTTTTATCTAATTTTATTTAATTTTATAAAGAAAACACTACATAATATTTTTAGGTGAGATTATGATTCGGTGAAATGAAAAATCCATATCTCTAAAAATAGAGAGTGTAAAATTATGGAAAAATTATATTCATAATCCTTAAACTGTTATCTTCAAAAGGGTATTTTTATATTTTACTTTTAAGAAAAAATTAAGATAGATACAAGGTGTAGGAAAACATGTGTTTAAAATTTGCAATGTTTTCATCTTGGTCAACTTCAAAAAATTCTAGAAATTATAATATTCATCCGTTAGATTCAAAATTATAGTCATAATAAAATAGAGTCTCTGAAGATTGTTTCAGTATATTTTGTTTCTTAAAAACATAAGTTTAATAATAGATATATTGTTGTGGGAAAAAATAATTCATTATCATTCCTTTCATGTTTAAGGAACATATTGTTAAACAATTGTCAAAATGACTTATCAAATCTTAATAAAAAAAATTGAAAAATAGTTATTGGAAAGCTAACAAAATTCTTCAAATTTTTTGTTTTTACTGTAAAGTGAAATTCTAAATAAAAAAAATACTTTTGTATGCCGGAAGTTGAAGAACTTGTGAAAATACAGTTTTTTTCGTCATAAAACAAGCAAAAGTGTTACCCATCTTCATGATTTTACCCCATATAATGAAAAAGGTGGAACATGTGTGCAATACTTATAAACACACCAGTTTGGGTTTGTAAAGAGCGCACCAGTGTGTTTTTCCAATAGAAACACTAAAGAAAAAAAATTCTGCTACAACCTCTACCCACCCAATTGTTTTTAGTTATATGGAACATCCATTAAAACCTCTGCTAAAACCTCTGTGGTCAATAGAGGAGATAGTAGTGAAGAATTTTTTAATTTTTTCCCAAATATTGTAACACTAAAAACTCCCGTGAAAACCTCCACCAGAAGGTGTTCTCCTTGTAGTGCTAGTTGACTATACAATTATTTACTTAAACAAAATAATCCACCACTTACATTTCTAAGGAACATTGAAAGAAAATGATTGTTTGTATTCAATTATCTTTGTAAGTGTATTAACCAACACATTCTTATTATGAAATAGGAAATGTGACTCGTTTATCCACCTTCTTATTCAAATTGATATCTAAAATATGTTTTTTTTTGTAAATAAAAAAGTATTGTATTACCTTTCTTTAGAAAAAGTCACACATGTCTGAGTATACACTAGAGAACGCCATATGTTCTACCACCATAGTGGAAACCAGAACGCGTGGACACCATTTTTCATAAACCTTAAAAAAGACAATTGTCAAAAAACATGGGGATTTTCCACCTGTTCTGCCACAAGCGTCGAAACCAAAACAAGCGGTGGACTGAGTGCCTCGACCAACTATCGATCCATAACCACAGTCTGTGGTGAAAAACAAACTTAACATTAAGACCAGAAAAAAACATGTAAGAGAACTAGAAATGAGGCGAACCTGGGCGTTCATCTTGGCGAAGTTGGAAGACGAAAGACTGGAAACAATTCATGCATCGACTTTTCTTAGGCTCGCTTGATAGGGAGTCATGCAGGTTGTCCAAACACTTGTTAAAGGTGTGTTGGTTATGTTGTCGCTCTACCAAATATTTGTGCATATCGAAGATAAAGAACAGGTGGTCTTCCATAAGCCTGCAAGATCTCAGAGTCAGGTGAGTCTGCTCTTCAACATCGTCGTCATGATCATCTGTTCTAGGGTCCTTGTCCATGGTAGCAACGGAAAAATCATTAGCAGCAGTGGAATCCGTGGTAGGGTTCTCTTCCATAGTGGTAGCAAAATTCTATCTCGAGTGCTCCTCCTGAAGAGGGATTTCCTCTTCCACAATGCAGCCTATCTCGACTGGCTCCTGGAAAGGGGTGGTGGTGCAAGTGTCTGACCATTTCTCTAAGGCGGTTGACAGGAAGAAAGGAAGAATTTCCTCCCAGTTGGGAGAAATTTCCTCTTCCACAAAAAATCCTCCATGGAGACCCTTTGTGCTTAAAGGATGGGGATCCGGTTGAGCCATCTCATGACAATTATGATTAGAGGAGGGTGAGTGTTATGAGTTGCCGCATGGGATGAGAGAGAAAGAGGCTGGTCCCGGGCGCTTTTGCCTGCCAAACTGGCTATAATAGGTTCACCCTCGCCGAGACTTGCCTCTCTCATGAGGCATAAATAAGTAGAACGTAGGGTGACTGCAACAACAGTGGTGCGAGCAGGATATAGAGGGTGGAAATCTAGGGTGTGGAGCAAAGAAAGAAGAATAAGACCATGAACTACGTCTGAATGCCCAATATAGGACCCTCCATATGATGATAATACTTTGAGGACGGAGGAGTTGATGGATATGGTAGCCATTAGTCTAGGAGTAATGGCCATTAGTTGTTTTGTACCAATTCCAAGGAGCCGAACCTGAGTCTCCATTAAGACCCAACACACTAAGCCTTAGACGACATGTAAACTAGACATCACAACTGGACAGGGGAGGAGAGTGGCAGTGAAGGTATTTAAATACCCTCGTATCCACCCCAACCATTGATGCATTCGCTCCATGTGTCACCCCATCTGGGGAGAGGCAGTCCTGTAGAGATAGTTCTTGGAACTGCTATAGAAGTTGTGAATCCTCATGGTCCAGGGTGTTGCTGATGAGGAGTTATGCCTAAGTATTGAAACCTTCATTGGCTAATTGATCTACTACTTTTTTGGCCTCCCGTTTAATGTGTGGATGAGAGTGATGTGAGGAAGTAGTGAGGATTGTAGAAAAGAGAGGAGACCTGTGAGGCGCCAGCGGGTTGTGATTTTTTCTAGATCCTATCCCTGGATAATGTTTATGGCTAGTGAGATGATGAATTTAGAATCTCCTTTGATTATTAGGGGCTGCAAATTGAGCCTTAGGGCTAGTTGGAGACCTTTGATGAGGCCCCAAATCTTGACAAAGTTGTTCATATCGTGCCCCAGAAATCCCGCTCTAAGGTGCTTGATTTTCCTTGTGTTGTCTATGGTTACCGCTCCATAGCTTGTTGGTCCGAGATTTCCCTTGGAGGCTCCATTGAAATTCAACTTGCAAAAACTTGGGGGGGGACACCTCCAAAAGGTGGAGCATCGAGATGGAGGGGGGGTGGATTGGAGAGAATAAGAGGGGTCTTTGGGGTGATTGTCTTCTAGGCAGTGAGTATGTTGGATTCTGGAGGGGCATCAAGGAGATCCTCTTAAGTCGAAGTCTAAATTTGAATTGTTTCCCAAATGCTTGTTGTAGTCTTGTCCCAGATATCGAAGAGGAAAGAGGGTTGAGAGTGGAAGATGTGTTGGTTTATCTCTTTCCAAAGATGCCAAATAATAAGACCCAGCTAAGTTTCCAGATTATGTTTAGAGGTGGGATTTTGTAGTCCCCTTATCCCCAATTCCTTATAGTGTTGGGAATGTTGGTTCCGTCACACTTTGTTTTCCTCATGATTATTGTGGCTTGGTCCCAGATCTGATTACTGACTTGAAATTGGTTAAAGATGTGTTCCATGGTTTCTTCCCATTGGTTGCATAAGTGGAAAATGGAGGGCCCAATGAAGCCTCATTTTCTGAGGTTATCCCAGGTGAGGAGTCTATTATGTACTAGGAGCCAAAGAAAGGTGGAGACCTTTGGCCAAATCTTAGTCTTCCAGATTATGTGCCAAATATGATCTTTTTCCTGATTGTGGAAGTTTTCTTGAATCTGATAGGCCTCCTTGATTGTGAAAGTACCTATCGTGGAATATCCCTAGTGGAGGATGTCCTTGTCTGTGCTGATACAAATTTTCTTGCTACCCATTGTTTCTATCCAAGGTTGCATCTCAAAATTTCTCGGTAGATGGAGATATTGAGGAAGCACTTTCCAACTACACCAGGGGGTTTGGTGTTGGGTATTAAGCCAAAGATCGACTACTTTGAGGCCTCTTAACTTTGGAAGGTAAGTCTGATAGGGAATTAGGATTTCCAATGATTGCAAGAGAGGGAGTTGTTGCCAGGTGTCTGTCCATAATTGAGCACTTTGTCCATTTCTAACTTCCCAGAAGGTGTATTTTTGTATGAGTGGGTGATTGCACCAGGATTCATTCTAAATATTAGAGCCCTGGATCTAATCATTAAGCCTTATGAGTTCCTCTTGTTGTATATAGGGGGTATATTTGCGCCTCCATAGTTGCGCCTAGAGTTCATGAGGATATTTCAGCCATCACCACTAGATTTTTCGCTCCCATGACATTATTGAGTTTCCTTGTATCACGGACCCCGAATCCCTCTAGAGCCATGGGTTTGTAGAGTTTATTCCAACTGACCAAGGCCCATGTTTCCCCCTATTTTTGTTCATGCTAGAGGACGTTTCACTGGAGATTTATTATGCTTTTTATGACTATTTGTGGAGCTGCCAAAGATGAAAACATGTAGGTCAGAATGGCTTGAAGCACCAATTTCAGGAGGATGAGCCTCATAGGTATATTAAGGTTTTTAAAGGTCCAGGAGTTGAGGAAATCATAGATTGAGAGGATAAGGGAGTTCCAGGAGGTATTACGAGCTACTGAGTCTGTCAGGGTTAATCCAAGGTATTTGGACAGAAGGGAGAACAGAGGGATGTCAAGGAGGTGGGAGATGTTCCATTGGATTGATGTTGGCGTGTTGAAGAAGAAGAGATGTGATTTATCCAGAATAAAGGTGGTACCAGAGGCATAACTAAAGTCTGAGAGTATCGTGTGGATTTTGGCAACTTCCATGGTAGTGGGGGTGTTTAGGAGCAAGGTTTTTTCAACAAAATGGTTGTGAGAAGTTGTTGGTTGGATCCCGTGAATAGAGAGACCCTGTAAGGTTCCATTAGAGATTGAGGCAGACAAGTACCACCCTAAACCTTAGGCAATGATCACAAAGAGGAAAGGGGAGAGTGGGTCTCCTTGGCAGATGCCTGAAGTGGGGGAGAAAGGCCTGGAGGGGACACGATTGACTAAGATAGAGAAAAAGGCAGAGGAGGTGAGTTTCATGATCCAGTCTATCTAGTACGCACTAAAACCAAAGGCTAAAAGGATGGAGTGCATGTATTTCCATATTAGTTTATCAAATGATTTAGAGATGTCATGTTTTATGAGCATACCTGGAGTACGAGTAGTCTTGAATGAGTGGATTATTCCATGCACTAGGATTAATTTGTCCATGATGTGTCTCCCCTCCACATAACCTAACTGCTCCCTAGAGACGATACCAGGGAGTATGGGTTTGATCCTGAGAGCTATGAATTTTGTGATGATCTTGTAGATGACATTGTAGAGCGTAATCAAATGAAATTGCTTTGGGTTGGTGACACGCTCTTCTTTAGGAATCAGGGTGAGGAATGTGGCATTAAGAGCTGATAGCACCTTATTTGAGGTTTTGAATTCCTCCACCAGTGCACAAACCTCTTCTCGAACCATTGGATAGAAGTAATGGAAGAAACTAGTCATAAAGCCATCCGGCCCAGGGGCCTTACCTGGTGGAATTTCCTTGATATCCTGATTAACCTCCTCTTGCGTGAACGGTCTCATGAGGGATGCATTATGCTTAGTGGTGATGAGGGTGAGAATATGCTAAGTGATTCTTCTGATGGTTGGTGTTCTATCAAAAGGGGGTTCTGAGAGAATCTATTTGTAGTAGGTAACTATCTCATCTTCAATGTCTACATGGTCTAGTAGAGTGTTTCCCCAAGAGTCCTCAATATTTGTAATTTGGTTGATGTACTGTCTGTGGATCATGGAGCAAAGGAAGAACTTTGTGTTTTTCCCCCCCTCCTTTAGCCATTGAACCTGATATTTCTGCTTCCAAAGAATCTCCTCCTATTTGTGTCGTTCCACAAGTTGCTTCTTTAGAGTTGTTTCCTCCTGTAGCAAGGATTCCTAGTAACCCAATACAATGGAATATTATTGAATCTCCTCCAAACGTTGTTTAAGGGCCTTCTTTGTAAGGAAAATGTCCCAAAAAACATTTGTATTCCAGTCCCAGAGCTGTAGTTTGAAATTTTTTAGGCATTGTTAGAATTTGTACATTCACGTGTGTTGGCACAGGGGTAGACGCAGGGTTCAACACTTCAACAAAACACCAATAAAACCCTAACTACCAACCCTTTTGACAACACCTGCGAAGCATATGAAGTCTCACCCGAGGTAGAGGCAAGTGTGGTTGCAAGACTCAAGTGTCTACAACCTAGCTGGGACACAAATCTATGATTACAACACTTAACCAAGCACTTAGCAGTTAACATTCATCATTATTTAACTCTTATTCACATCGCAGGTCGAAACCCTAGTCACAGAGAAGTGCAGTATTCAACAAGATCTAATACATCTAAGCACTTAGCATATAGAAATAAATTAGATCTTGCATTCATTCACATTACTAAGCACTAAGATACTATATCAGATACATCTAACATATATCATTGCACTAAGAATACATCACATCAATAACGTAAAAACTATAATACACAAAGCAACCACAACACATGATATGCGTGGTTCACCCCAGTGTGGGGCTACGTCCACCGACTCTTCTCTTTATTTATTTTCTTCTTTCAATCTTCTACAATCACAGAGCCACAAGAACCCACTTTGCATAGGACAGGAGATCTACGCACACCTCGCCAGATCCTCCTTCCCCGAGCTAGGTTTGAGCACAAATCCTTCTTACAATATGCACACAAGCTTCTTACAATCACTTGCACTTAGCTCTGCAATTTCTTAACACACAGTATGCACGAAGCATCCACAATTGTTCGCACTTAGCTCACCATCCACATTACACACCTAGGTATCCCTTACTTACATCGCCTAGATTTCTATTTATACATTACAAAAGAGCCTAAACATGGGTAAACCCATGAGCCAACATCCCCTACGCGTTACATAAACAATAAACCCAAAAATTCCCTAATAAGGGGCCGAGATCCCATGATCTCTGCTTCGCCTTGCGCTCCACCTTCGACCAGCCTGTCAAAGTCCCAAAATTGGTCAAACATGACCAATGTTCTCCAAAACTTGGTCAAGGGCCAACAGGCCCCCAAATATCAGCTGTGACTTGTCCCGAGTCACTCTAATCTAGGTAAATCTTCCTCAAATGCCTCTATCTTGGCTCGAGCTACTTCAACCTGTTGCTTCGCTAAAGCCTCCTGCTCGACAAAATATTGAATAACCTTCTCCGTCACAGGTCCTTCCAAGTGTTGTTCCACTATGGTGACCACTTCTTCCAGTTTTTCACCTCGTCCTTCAATCTCCTCAAAAAGTATGCAAGATGCATCCTGCACTAGCTGGAGTCGTTGGGTCACTTCCATGACCTTACTTTGTATGGCATGGAATTGTTGTTGAACTGTGCATTGTTCCTGGGATCGTTTCATCAATCTCTCGACCGCTAATAGCGGCTTCAGCTGTACTTGCACCGTTGTTGCTTGCTGCTTGGCCTCTTGAAGCTGTGACTCTAGTGTCCTTAGTTTAGGGTCCTCTGCGAGGCACTTGTAAGTCTGCTCACTTCGACTGCTGAGTTGTTTACATTCTAAGGCCAATGCCTTGATTATCTGGATTACGCTTTAGAAAGTTTCTTCTCTTTGGTCGCGCACCTCCTGCGAAGTGCTTGGCACTGCTTGTAACTCCAGTTCGACTACCCTCTGTTGGAGCTGTTGAATGGCTTCAGAACGATTCCCTACTTGTCTTTCCACTGGGTATTCTTCCATATATTCTAATCCCTTCACAGAGCGAAGTTCTCTAGTGACTGCTTCTTTAACTCCGATATTCTCTACGAGAAGTTGTTCCTTCTCCTTCTGGATATGCGCTCTATCCTCTACAAACTTGGCTTGTATGTTGTCCTTTTCCTATTGCGGAACCTGACATTGTTCTCTGGCTTCCTCTTTTGCTTGCTTTAGGGCCTCTGTGGCCTGCACTTTTTCTTCCTGAACACGATGAAGGCAATATTCGGTCACATATTATATTCGGTGTAGTTGGGTAGGTTCATCTCCCAACTCTGTTCCTTCTGACGATGGGGGCACAATAGACACTACGCAACTGGAGTAGAGGGCTTGTTGTACCCCTTTCAACTCTGCTTCAATTGTTTCATACATGGTCTTTTGTTTGGCTTCATTGCACTGTAAGATATCTTTTGAGGTATCTGAGACAACGACGATGATGAAATATATGTCATCCATCGTGAGCACAGTCTATATCTATGGTTTACTAGCTTTGGACTTCTTCCGCGATGTAAGTCTCGTGGGGGAAACCTTTCTTTTCTGGGAGGTCTTAGCTTCGTCAATAGGATCCCTAGGCGATGTTACTTTGCCTTGTTTTTGATTGTATTCTTCTCCTTTGTCCTCTTCTTTGTCTACTTCGTCATCACTTCCCCCTCCAGGTGAGTTTGAAGCAATCCCTTCTGATGCCCTGTTAAGGTCCTTACCTCTTCCTTTTTCTTCCTTATGCTACTACTAGGTGCATCATACTCTTCACGAGTAACCACCGGACTTCCGATGAGTTTGGGGTCAGACAGTTATGCCTGGTCGACTGGTATAAGTAACTATGCAGGCCAATCCTTAGTGATTTCTTCCTTGTCCTCCTCTTTTAGTTTATAGTAACTCTGTATCTCTTCTTTGTGTTCATCTCCACGTGCAATGATATAAATAAAATTTCTATCTGCATGGAACTTCACAAATGGTATGAACCTGTGTAGGGTGTTTGGCGTCATCCGAGGGAAAGACTTAATATCCCTCTTCAACTGCAGGTAGTAGATGTGGAACACCACATTTGACTTCCATTGTTTCTCCATGTCACTTGAATACCAGAGCGTGGTGAACTTCGCAGCTAAGGGTTATGATGGCCCAATATCAGGGAAGGTCGCACCTTCCAGCATTTCCCAAGCAATGAAAGCGATGAGGATCAACAACCAAATGAAGTGGAACTCGTATCCCTGATCCCGAGCTTTGCGGAAGTCTTTCTCTAACTGGTTGATGAGGTATCTCACCCAGTTCATTTGTAGCCCTTCCATGCATTTTCTTGTGAGGTCAACAATGAACACTGTGACCTGCGTGGGTATGTTCTTCCTTACTAGCTTACCAGTGATCAACTAGCAGGCTAGGCGCACTGTGCCATTCTGAATGGAGACTACCATGTAGCCTCGCTTCCCCTTTTCCACATCACCATAGGTATCTTTAATTTTATGCACCAGGGCGCGATCTGCAGCCTTCCCTAGATAAAATTCTTATGGGTCTGGTCCTTGAATGCTTAATCCAGTGATTCAATGGATCAACGTCGGATCTATAGTGATGTGTCTGCCCAACCACGGATAACCACCATGGAAGCAAGAAAATAGGATTTTAACGCACGTGTTAACCTCTTGATGCATTCCAAAGTGTGGTATCTTCATCATGTTTAGGATAGTGGACCTCGCAATGTCTATAATCCACGACTAGGGGATGATCTTTGACTTCTTCCCCTTGGTCCTGGTTAAGTACTTGTGTGGGGAAAGCATTCAATGGTTCGTGCAATCTCCCAAGTTGAAGTCACCGATATTCAATGTCATGATTTGTCCTAACTGCATTCCAACTGCGCGTATCCCCTTTGGCAGGTACACAATGATCAAGGTGTAGTCAAAGTCCCTCGGGACACTGTCACGGCTCACCATGCCAGCCAGAGGCGGGATATAATTTTGTAGGATATATGGGATGAGCTTCGCATTCACCCAGTAATCATGATGCTTGGTTTGTTTCTCTTTCATAGCTTGGAATGGTCTAGATCCACGAGAATTCTACGGGGATGCTTGCACTCCTCTCGTCGACGAGGCTTGGACTCCTGCAAACATGACCTTCTCAGCCATGAGGTCTATGAGGATCTCTTCAAAGGATTTCTCTACTTCATTGAGGTCACCTAACGTGCATGCTCGAGATCATGTATCTCAGGTCGGTGATCAAATACTCAATGTAATAGAACAGGTGGCGAGCTCTCAAATAGGCACTGCATGAAAGAAACTAGTTCTCTATGGGCTTGGATAATCAAAATTGGAAAAAGTGTTATCGGTGCAACGCGCGATGGGGTAAATAGACAACGTCGCAACAAACTCCTCCAATGGGCAAGAATGCCTCAATCAACGCAATTCCATCCGTTATGGCGTGGTCCCAACGGTCTAATGGTGATATTTCTGGCCATAATTGTGGTTTGAGTCATTCTGGAGCATCGGGCTAGCGGTCAAGATGCCTATAATGGTCATATTGCTTCACCGTGGTAAAGTACCAATATTCTTTGTTTTGATATCCCGGTGAGGTTCCATTTCTACAAACCTTCCTTCTGTTAATTCCTCCCTGGAACTTCCTATAGATTTTCTAACTTTTCTTTCTTCTTGCTGAGATTTTTGGCTTTCTTTCCTGTAATCTGATTCACTGGTTTCCTCTTTCCATTATTGTTCTTATATCCTCTTGGCATAGTAACTTCTCACTATGGATGGCCTTTCATAGGGTTTGAGGATAATACTTCTCTTTCTGGGGTAGGTGCTCTACTCTCTTGTACAGACAGGTGTTTCTAGTCTTCTTCTGTTCTTTCAAATTCGACGTCCAGATCTCTAGTCCTTAGTAGCTTCGACTGGTCCTCTTGTTCTTCCAGTAAGTGTGCTATTCTCCTAGCCATGAAATCTCTTAGTTCTTTCTTTTTCTGTTCTAGATCCTCCTCTTCTTATTTCCTTGGTATATAATCTTTTTCAATCCATGTTTTTCCTAGCAAAATAGCAAATGGGGCATTGTTCTTAACAAACTTAATGATCTCAAATTATTCCTCTGTCGAAGTTCCATGAGAAATCATATATGTCTGGGTAATTCTTCCACATAGGGTTATTAGTTTTCCTCTAAATAATCTTATTCCTCCCAATGAAGGAACCATAACAGGTTTTCCCAAAATTTCCCAAGTTCTTTCTGTCATGATATTCATCTAGGTTTCCTCATCCATAACATAGTCTATGTCGAAGTCTCCTATTCTTGTTTCTATGTGTTCCTTCTCTTTTAAGATCTCTGATAAGTTGATATCTCTGTGGTCATTTAGGGTTTCTTTCGTCTGTAATAATACAATCTCTAACTCTTTTTGGGGTTTTATCATATCCTTAGTTTCTTGTCCTGTCTCATGGTTTTCTTGTCTCATATTCATCTTTTCAACTTTAGCAATCATTCTAGGGAAATCCAAAACTTCATGGTCCATACATTTAAAACAATGATAGCTAGGAAATCTACCAGGAAATTCCTTAGCAATATGTCCCGGTCTTCTGCAACTATAGCAAAGAGTTAATATCCTCTCTTTCTTTTAAATGACCCCCAACCTTTTCTGTACTGCACACTGTGATCACAGTAACAAACCTACAAAAAAAAAAATCTAGGATGTTGCATCCATTTGTTAGTCCAAACATTATTTCTATGCATAGCAATAACATATCTTTCACTATTCTTATCAGATCTACTCATATCCAGTCTTCTTTCTTCTAGTTGTGCCCTAGTTTTTAGACTAGGAAAAAATCTATCAAACATACCTAGATCCATTCTTTTGAAACAAATTTTTTCACTTATCTTACCTTTCTTAGAGCACAAAGCTTTAAGATCTTACCTTTTTTCTTCAGATCTGATTCCTTCTTAGCACAGAGCTTCACAGTCAAGTAGAATACTATGCACCAAAGCAGTAGATCTACGCACATAGATTTATTTTCTTTAGTTCCTTGCAATCACAGTTTCAGGTCTCGACAATGGAACCATTTGTTGGCACAGGGTAGACCCAGGGTTCAACACTTCAACAACGCACCAAAAAACCCCTAATTGTCAGCCCTTTTGGCAACACCTGCGAAGCAGATGAAGTCTCACCCGAGGTAGAGGCAGGGGTGGTTGCAACACTCAAGTGTCTATAACCTAGCTGGGACACATATATGTGATTACAACACTTAACAGATCACTTAGCAGTTAACATTCATCATTTTTTAACTCTTATTCACATCGCAGGTTGAAACCCTAGTCACAAAGCAGTGCAATATTCAACAAGATCTAATACATATAAGCACTTAGCACATAGAAATAGATCAGATCTAGCATTCATTCACATTACTAAGCACTATGCTACTATATCAGACACATCTAACATATATCATTGCACTAAGAATACATCACATCAATAACATAACAACTATAATGCACAAAGAAACCACAACACAAGATATATGTGGTTCACCCCAGTGTGGGGCTACGCCCACCAACTCTTCTCTTTCTTTATTGTCTTCTTTCAATATTATACAAGCACAGAGCCACAAGAACCCACTTTGCATAGGACATTATATCTGCGCACACCTCGCCAGTTCCTCCTTCCCCGAGCTAGGTTTGAGCATAAATCCTTCTTACAATCTGCACACAAGATTCTTACAATCACTTGCACTTAGCTCTACAAGTTCTTAACACACAGTATGCATGAAGCATCCACAACTGTTTGCACTTAGCTCACCAGCCACATTACACACCTAGGTATCCCTTACTTACATCGCCTAGCTTTCTATTTATACATTAAAAAAGGGCCTAAACATGGGTAAACCCATGGGCCGACATCCCATACCCATTACATAAACCCTAATACCAAAAATGCCCTAAGAAAGGGCCAAGATCCCACAATATCTGCTTCGCCTTGCGCCCTACCTTCGACTAGCCTATCGAAATCCCAAAATTGGTCAAATGTGACCAAGGTTCTCCAAAACTTGGTCAAGGGCCAACAATGTGCCATGCTGAATTTCTGCATTATCCCACCAGGTATGAGAAATTTTCAATAATTATGGGTCGGATAACTAGAATTTATCAAAGTGGAAGGGTTTGAACTTTAGTGTTTCTATTGTCTCTACCCAAAGCTGGACTGACCAGTGATCTGAGCTGACCTTTGGTAGGATTTCTGACTCAATGAGTGGGCATTCAAGCATTATGTTTTCCGAAATTAGAAAACGATCTAGGTGACTAGAAATGTGTTGGGTCCCTGCTCGCTAGTTGGTTTAGGTAAAAGGGCCATTCATTTTCTCTATGTCAATTAGATTGCAGCTATCTATAAGGTGATGAAACTTGTTACTGTCCTAGTCCAGGCATTTTAGACCCCCACTTTTTTCCTCTAGGGTGAGGATGATGTTGAAATATCCTCATAAAATCCATCTTTCTTGTCCTCTTAGTTTGTTGATGTAGGAAATACTGTCTAAGAAGTGATCTTTTTCTTGATTGAGATGAGGGCCCTAGGCATTAGTAATGACTCCTACTTTTCTAGATCATATTACTCTATATTTAGCAGTGACCATTCCCATTGTTGAATAGGCGGGTTCCAAGATGATTGTGGCTAGATTCTAGAGGATGGCTAATCCCCCAGCTGCCCCTTTGGAGTCAGTGTAGGTGAAGTTATAGTGCCGCCAACATTGTTTGAATGTTTCTTCTACCATATTACTTACACTTTTGGTTTCCTAAAGTAGTAATATGTCAGGGTTTTATGATTTAACACAGTTTCAAAGAATCCTTTGTTTGGATCTTCCGTTGAGACCTCTAATATTTCAAGTGACGATCTTCATATTCAATTGCGGGGAGAGTGGAAAAATCCTTTCGAGAGCCTTTGTATTTTACCTGAGTTAATCATGAAGTTTCCTACCTCCTTGATTAGTTGTTGTGTCAACTTATGCCCTCATCTCTTGCTTTCTTTCTAGTTCTACTTGGGATCTGGATCGAGCTCCAGGTGTAAACCTAGGCTAGAGGTGGCTCCTGATGTGGAGTTAATGAAGACGTTGTGAACTTTTCTGAGTTGTTCCAATTTAATGGACTGTAGTTCTTTCCAGTTGAAAGAATCCTCTATCTTATCGAGGTCGATGTCTTCAAGTTCCTTTTCATCTATCTGCATTATTATGTCACCGCCATCGTGGTTTGGTATTTTTCCTGGCATTGTGTAAGCTTGGGGATTTTGGCTTGAGATATGTTTTAAAAATTCATCAAGGTTTTTCTTATCCTTACTAGTTCCTTTTCCTGGTTCTATATTTTTGTGGGGGTTTTCCACCTCCTCTTTGTTTGGTAGCTTGTTGAGAGTGTCGAAGGATTTTCTGGTTGGGATCTTCTTGTTTCCTATTTGTGTGGATTTTTTCAATGTGTGCCTTTTTCATCCTTGCATGTGGGTGAAACCATCTTGTTGTTCTTCCTCTGCTGGTGGTCGAGATGGTGCATTGAGGGGGAAGTCTCTGAAGAGATTCCCATGTTCATGACATTTTCAACATTTGAAGGGGATGTGTTTGTAGTCTATGGTTTGTGTCCATTCTTCGTCTTGATACTCTATGGTAACAGATCCTGGTAGGGATTGAGATATTCATGTAAACAAAGATTCTTCCATAGGAAGTGCATTTTTGTTGCTTCATGGCCTCTGAGGATTTGACATACCTTCCTAACGTGTTTCCAATTCTCATCAAGATTTCCTTGAGCCAGAACTCTTGCAGGAGGGAATACAAGCGTATCCAGACCAGGGCACAAGAAAAGTCCTCCTTTTCTGGGAAGAAGTGATCTGTCCAAAACCGCATATATAATCCAACCAAGTTGTAGAAGTAGGGACCATTTTC
The DNA here is from genome assembly GCA_010110895.2 of Picea sitchensis. Taxonomy (NCBI): domain Eukaryota; kingdom Viridiplantae; phylum Streptophyta; class Pinopsida; order Pinales; family Pinaceae; genus Picea; species Picea sitchensis. Next base: position 172,162 of record SNQJ01S0011732.1, on the reverse strand, counting down.
AAAAGCATTATCCTTATCCTCCAGGATGTAGAATATGATTGTGAAGAATCCTTTGGATGTTAGTTGCAATTCATAGTCACCTTTCAGATTCCACCAGTGCTTGATCCATTTCATGAGATCCTTCTCAGATGGCCAGATCCCTAAAAAAATTCCTATCAAAGCGTGATATTTCATAAAATGCGTATGTTCTCTTACCCTTGTGGATTTTATTACATATTTTGGTGATGTTGGCTCTTGTGGTATGCATTTACTTGGTACCCAATTCCGATATTCCTTTGGATGCGACGACTCAACTTCCATGTCCATACTTTTCCTAGGGCTTTGTTATTCTTGTAGCAGGTGTTCTATGAGGTGTGGCGGTGGTTCAAAGGAGCACCGCTAGGCTCTGAATCCATCCTTATCATTTGTTGGGACGTTTCTGTATGAGGGATTTTTCACCCCTTCATCTGAGGTCATGTTGCGTGGGTAGGACCAGCCAAGATCACAGGTATAGTGTTACATAGTTTGGTGCAAAGTAGGGCATGAAGCTGCAGTGGGTAATGCATGCATCTTGCAAAAATCCTAAACCATGGAAATCCTAGCAGAGCTCTCTCAACTCCCCCTTTAAAATATCACTCTTAACCGATATCTAAAATATGTTATGATTGAAACTAATTGCCCATTTGTTTTTGAAGAGTTTCACAAACCTATTCAAGAAAGACAAAGCCAACATAATCTTAAAATAGAAAAATCAATAGATCTTATACACAACATACAAAAACATTTACCTTGGAAACCTTTAACCATACGAACAAACAAACTCAAAGCTACACCTCTTTCTCATTGTATTAACAATATAATATGGGGTGGTAGGTGCAAGAGGGGTCAGCGTGAGTCCCAGAGGAACAATTGAAACATCCTACTCACGGGGACTTGGTATTTCATCAAACAACCTTACAAAATCCTATGCCTTACCCTAAGGTATGGAGATAGCTAACAACTCTCACATTCATGCATTGATTGTGGTAGAGGATTTAAAGACAATTATAATTTATATGGTAATGAACTCTACCTTGACCGATTACCTACTAGCATCAGTGATAACTTGGGCAAGACAATAAGAAAATAAAAATCCCTTCCATCAAGTTTTATCATGTGCTAAGGGAGAATAATTTTCTAGTAAATGGATTCGGAAATCAAGCCACATCATTAAAAGTTAGGTACATTATTATTAATGGAAAGAATTATAAGCATGCCATCCCATGATTTGCAATGGAAAGCATGACATGTTTCAAGAATTTATGGAGTCACATGGCTCATCATAAGGAATCCTTGGTGTATAACAAGGCGAGTAATGAGAGTTGATTGAAACCACCCTTTCACATTTTCTTATATCTAGTCTTTTACATATTTGAAACATTGGAAGGCAATTTCCCCAATCCTAGTGGGATTATAGAGTTGTAATATAGAATTCATCTGTAGAAACAATGGGATTTAGGTTTGTGTGACAATTGGGTTAGTTCAATTCTTTTGGTCTGGCTAGCGTCTTTGATTTTGTTTCTCTCATGGAATTCTGGTAAGCCTCCCCCTACTCTTCTTTATTGTTTTGAAAGGAAAGTAGTTTCCAASCTTGTTCCATGTAATTCTATTTATGTTTATTTTTCTACTCCTAGGGTATTTTTTCCCTCTCTACTCGAAGTGGCCTCATATTGGAGAATGCTTATTTCATTAGACATMTGCTAATTCATTTATAAATTTAGATTGAGTAGTTTCTAGGTTAATTGGGATTGGAGAAAGCATCCTCTATTTATTTCTTATTTTGGGGAKCTATCTCTTACTCAGTTCAATTCGTCACTAGGCCCTGAAATTATAACTCAAGTTTCTTCGCATTCTCTACTGGTCCTCTCTACGAATATGATTTCTCCTCTATTCTACAAGGGCTTGGACAATATAGTGATTTGTAAGAATTGMTATTGGGTCTTGAGGGKTTTTTTAGTTAAGTGTATATTCAAGTTTGAAATCAACCTTCAACTCTTATCACTAAAAGGGAGCTTCTATTGTCTTAGATTTCTGATGGACTATCATACAATACCTAGACATTTTTATGACMTTTTGATGAAGTTTTGATTGTAACAATAGTGAATAGTTGCAATGGTGTTTGACATAGATTGTAACCACAGTAGGAGATAGTAGCAACAAAAAAAATATCCAAGAGTCATTGTTGGTAGAAGTTGGGGAAAGGAACTTGTTGATGTTGAAGAATTAGGGAATTCTTCACACCAACAATTCGAACCTCTTGGTTGGATAAACCAAGAAGAAGCAGGAATGGTCACCCTATTTTTATGATTATCCCTAACAACATAGGAGTCTAAGCATGAATATCTCTTTTTATGATTTTTGTAACTATTAAATGTTTTTTAAGTTTTGCAACTATATGATTTATTTATATTTATGTTTATGTGCATGAGAGATAAATTAAGCTAAGGTTGTTGTAAAATTAACCAAAAAATTATACAAGTTAAATAATTAAAGAAAAAGAAGTATAAACAAAATTTGTATTTTGTTGTTTTCTTTTTAATCCACATGTTGATTTTCGTTTATGTTTTTGATCATGCAGATTGTTTCTTTTTGGATGATTGCTCCCTTTATTCTTCAATCAATCCCTTCGTTTTTCACTGTCAACTTTTTTGAAGAGTAATAAGCCTTCAAAAATCACTAATTATTTGTATGATCTCATGTAAATTGGCTCTCCTAGAAATGGCCTTAGGATATTATGGATTAAGAGTCATGGCTCGATTACAGTCTACAATGGCATTTGAAATGTGGCCTTGAGCATAAGAAGAAGAAACTCGAATGTAAATTCACACATAAGTAAAATGTCTTGATGTAGTTGTATAGTGTTCCTCTCCTGCTACATATTTACAATAAAGTTTCCACTTCCAGTCATTTTCTAGAATGATAACTTTATGGGACAATTGCATTGACAATTGCCTATTTGAATGCAATATTGAATGATCTTTCTCGGAGAGAACTAAACATCTTTACAACACTCAAAATCCTTGAATGGATTTATTGAAAAATATGGGTATACTGGTAAACATTGTTGGACTCAAGACAACAATACTATCCATATCATCCCCTTGGTAAAAATCCCATAGAAGCTCGATTGTATATCACACCAAGAATGATTAGTTTTTCCTAAATGTGTGCCAATGGAAGAAATAAGATATAAACATATGTAGAGAACAATTTGATGGAAATAAGGGAACCAACGATATTAGAAATAATATTTCCATGGTTGATATAACTCCCTTTTGAGTTTCAATTGTGCCACTTGTGTAGCAAATTGTAGCGACATATTTCTAGCAATGGAGGTTGAATGGTTGAAGATTGCAACGACCTTGATTTTACAACTTTGGATAATATATGAACTCAACTCTGGTTGTAGATGGAGGAAAAGGAATAATTGTTTTGTCTCTGCAATAACCACAATATGAGGAACTGAGGTAAGATCCGATAAGAACTCTAGCAAAATAGACAATTTTTAAAAGACACAAAATACAACTCATATCAACATGGTTTATGATGTATAATTGTTTCTATGAATATAATCAAATCTCGAGCTTGGTAATATTTCACTTGCGAAAAACTCACACCATTTAACAAGTCAAGATGCAAGAGCTATTTCTAAATCATTGGATTTGATTCTTAGAAGTCATGGCAACCGATGAGACAAAAGAAAATACCATTACTAACCATGATGCATTCTTGAAGGAGGAAATAACCTATCAGTCCATTTTGAATCTCCAACATATTTTTAGAGAACATTACCTGCCACCTTAGAGACAAAAATTACATACCTTTTGAATGTTATTGATGGATATAATACTAGATCGATGTTGAGTAGGAACACACGATGCTTGATTGGTGCAATGATTGAAACCTTCGACCCCTAGGTATGCATAAATACCATGAGAAACACGATTTTGAAATCAATATTGTTTAATAGATGAAAATATATGATTAGTGAGCCTTCTCACAACCCAACATCTTGACATCACCAACAAGCCAAATATGGAGTCAAAATATTAACATGAACATATATTTTTTTTTGTCACTATAACATATATTTTTTTTATGTCATTGTAACATATCTTTTGGGGTAACACCCAATTTTCCCAAATTCCTTTTTTTTGTGTCACTGTAACACCCTGTTTCCCCCAGTTTGTAAATATAATTATATTAGCCAAGAGACTATGGAAAACTCAATATGTGTGAATATTTGATTGGATGGACCTTTGTATAAAAGGTCAATGAATGTAAATTCGGTTATTTAATAAGAAATGGATAAGTGTTGCATACTACTCGAAAGAGGGGGTGTACTAAGAGAGACCACAAATTCTATGAAAGAAATGGTGAAGGGGACCAGGAATGGTTGCGTTAACCTTCACCAAACCAATGCCTTACTGGATTTAATTGCTGAAGAACAGAATAGTCCTATGACCGATAAATGAATTACAATCAGGCTGGTAGGTGGGAAGACCTCCTCAAGAGTTAATGAGGGGATGGGGCAGAGCACCCATCTGTAAGGATTTCAGACCTGACCACAGACCGAGAATTCGGTCCACACRCAATCTTGTTGAAGAAGGAAAGATAGGAAGGTGTGGTAGGTAGAGGAAGACCTGTGAAGAGAGCAGAGACGAGAGATTAATCTCTCGGGTTCAAGGAAGAACTGAGGAATGAGTGTTTTGTTCCCARGAAAAGGATGAGAAGGTTAGTATACAAGATGATAAATGAGGTTGGTCCTCCTTGATTGGTATCGTGTAAACCACTATCAAGATCCTGTGGGAGGAGGATATTAACCTCCATCCCTACTGTCACTGAGCCGGAAGAAAGGATTTCATCGCAGAGCATCATGGTCTATCTTAGGGGTGGCTAGTTGTAAGTTCGTTAAGAGTGATTAGGCCTATGGTTGGGTGGAAACGGGCACCCTTTCAGCAGTCGCTTCACGTTATCTGGTTCTGATAAGTATTTTCTCTATTTTATGTATTGAATTGGAATAATGGATGAACGCTTGGATTTATACATATGTGTATTTATAAATGGATTGTGTGAGGAATGGTTATGGTATGTGTATGCCTTCATCTCTTTGTGAACTTACACTTATGAATGATAGTCTGTATGCCCATCTTAGCTACTGAGGTTTCCGGGGCATAAGCTTGTTAGACGGCTGAGATAGGAGATATTGCATTGACCTGAATCTATCCATTTGAGAGGATACCCCTTTCAGACTCCTTGTCATGCGATTGGGATTCTAGGCCCAAATTCCTTAACCATTTTATGATAGATCTCAGGAATAATAGTTAATCTCAAGCCTTGAAAATAGGAGGTCTCTTTGTTTGGAAGACGAACGGATGAAACCCGTCAGAGAGAACCCATATGACCAATACCTAGGAACTTTGGACTAAGCCTATGGAAGCTAAGTCCTCCTGGGTTCAGAGCTCCGGAAGTCTAGGCATTCAGAGTATGTCCAACCTTAACAACCTTATAATAGTCGAAGGTAACCGAGAGACTTAGTTTCTCGTAAGGATGATTGGTGTTAGGTTCTTCCCCAGGGGTTAGGTGGATCTCTCCTACTAGCTAAATCGGGAGCCAAAACCCCAAAKATCGGAGCCGCAAAAGGCCCAGAGTCGTAGATCAAGGGACCCTCCAGGTTCTTTCCCAGCCCTCGATTTACCAGGGACGTGTGGCGCTAGCCATTTTAGTTTGGAATTCGGTCACTTCGGGAGATAAGAGGAGGTTACACCACAACACTCCCGAACATCGAATCCCTGAGGTAAAGAGAACCGTAGATCTATAAATATACATGGTCGGATCTCGACCATGATATCTGGGGAATGTTATAGACTTGTCAGTCCAAGTTGATGTGGTGTAGTGACATCACCCAGGGTGACGTGGATGCCATCTTGACGTGTTCTGTGTCACTCTAACCCCTCCTACGTGTCAGTTCCTTATACGTGTCTGCCTAGCTAACGTGGTTGGTGAAATGACTGGGACTCCGAGAGTCTAGGACTTCATAACTCCAGAGGATCTTGGATGTAGTATAGTAGAGATATCGAATGGTCCAAAGTCTGGAGCCACATGGTGAGATTATGAGAATTCGGAAGTTCAGACTCTGGGCGGTCTCATGTATAGATAGTAAAGAGGCGTGAAGTGTCGGAGTGTCGAGATGTTGAGTTCCTCCACAACTGACATAAGAGAAAGAAAGTAAGTCTAGTCATGGGAGCGGACTGTGGATGGTATTCCACCATGGAGGAAGGAAATTTTAATAGCACATGTGAGGTGTATTCATGTGGACGCCACGTGGCCCTTATCTAGTGAACGCCCAAAGAACTTCAGAGAAACATATCTACCGGTTCTGGGCTCGATTTTGAGCATGGAGACCATGGTTGGAAAACTCTGGACGAGCAAAGTGTAGTAGAAACACTGAATGGAGGATTTGACCACCTAAGGAGAACACAATTTTGAGGCCCCATCCCTAGGAAAGCCACTCAGGGGTCGGGTGTGTTACAAATTGGTATCAAAGCATGGTTACAACACTTGGTCTGCTTGGGCTCATGAATGAGTTGCGTAAAAACCATATTTAAAATAACTTTAAGGGTGACACCCTACCTTACCTCTTCCCTAAAGAGTTTGGTTAAACCATTATTGAAGAAAAGATTGAAATTTGTCTACTGTATGTGTGTATTTAATAAATATGACTATGTGTTGTTCATGAACTAATAGACTGTTAGCTAACAACAAGTGTTTTGTCAGCACTCAAGCAATCAGTGAACTGCGGAAAAATACAAGCATGAAGGATGGTGATGTACCATGAAGTGGGGGATGGCTCCCACAATAGAGATTAATAATTTGATGAGAGGAGGGCAGTGGAAACATCTCCAGCTCTAGCTGAAACTATAAGGAGCCTCATGGCCAAATTACAGAGTTGCAAGGCCGACAATGAGAGATTGATAAAGGAGAAAGAAAAGAAAACGGAAATTAATGCAGTATTATTGTAGAGCTTATCCGATATACAGAGACAGCTGTAACATGGACCTACAACCAGTCATGTGGACCAACGACATACGAAGAGAAGTTGAAATCCACCTGAGATACAAAAACGTGGTCTCATAAGTGGCCAAACTAGGAGGATTACCTCGAAGAAGGTCCAACGTGGAGACATGGTACAGTCATCGGGATAATCCTATGGAAATGAAACTAACAACTCCGAGGAATCTTCTAGTAGCAAAACTAGCTCTGTTTCTCAAAGGAAAGGAAATATGTGAAAGCATTACAAAATTCATGACCCTAAAGAGTTCAAGAAAGCCAAACCAACCTCTTTCAATTTAGAAATTGATCAAGGGGAAGAGGCAGAAGCTTGGCTTCTTGGTTTAAAAAAGTAATTCAGAGTCCATGACTACTCTGAAAACTTGAAGGCTCGAATAGCCATCTTCAACCTAAATGGAAATGATTCCATTTGGTGGGAATATATTAAGAATGCGAAAGGAATCAATGAAGATAAATTATCATGGAAACAGTTTGAGAAACACTTCAAGAATAAGTATTTATCAGAGAAATACTTTAATGGGAAAACTAAGGAGTTCTATGGACTCAATCTAGGACAACTCATCATAGAGGAATATGTCAATAAATTCCTAGAGTTGCTGAGGTATGTGCCCTACATAAAGGATGAAAAGGTAAAAGTGCAATGATTTATTAGCGGGTTACCTTAGACCTATTGAAATAGGATTGAGTTTGATGAGCCAAAGACCTTATAAGATACTATCCGGAAGGTGAGGTATTGTTATCAACATCTCAGGAGTCAGATAGAACCTCACGGGGATTGGGAGAAGAAGAGTAGTTCGGGATTCAATATGAAGGGGTTCAAATCCTCAAAATTTAAGAACTATGGGAGGACTCTAGGATAAGTCTTCCTACTAGAAGTGTATATCAAAAAAATTTCCCCTCCCAAAGTGGAACTAAACCTTTTGGAGCCACCCCAGGAAATACTAATTACCCAAAGAAGGAACCCTTGAAATGTTGGGGTTGTGGAGAAGAAAATCTACTGAGGGACTGTCCACACATACAACAGAACAGTAGGAGAGTCTACAACATCCAAGAAGCTACCATAGTCAATGATGTGGCTAGGATAATTCCATGTATTTATGTAGTCGTGGATAATAAACAAGCCGACCACCAATCTTCAATGGTGGAGATGGAAGGTATGATCACCAACCATCTAGTTTCTATTTTAATCGACCTTGGTCCTAATTTGAGTTATGTGGCCCCTCAGGTTGTTCATCAGTGTAAACTGCAACTGGTTAGACATGTTAAGCCATGGTTAGTACAACTAGCCACTGGAACTAAGAGAAAAGTAGTAGAGGTCATACCATCTTGCCAATTCATTATGGATGGATTGCCTACCTAAGATACCCTTAACATACTTCCCCTAGGATCTTATGACCTGTTGATTGGTATGGACTGGTTAGCTACTTATAAAACTAAGTTGGATTGTTACCATAAAACCTTAGAATGTGTAAATTAAGAATGGAAAAAGATAACCTTCCAAGGGATTCAGAAGCTTGTCTCAGTGAGACAAATATCATCCCTTCAAATGAAAAAGTATTGCAGAAAGGGATGTCCTCTATATGAAATACAGGTGTCAAAATATGTTGAAGATGATAGATCGAACCTAGAGGACCACCCCATATTGAAAGAGTATAGAGACGTGTTTCCAAAAGAGGTATCAAGTCTAACTCCAAGGAGAGGCATTGACTTCTCGATAGAACTTTCACCAGGAACAGTGCCAGTGTCTAGGACACCCTACAGGATGAGTACACTTGAGCTAGTTGAGCTCAAGCTACAACTAAAGGAAATGATGGACAAATGATACATCCAGGCCAATGTGTCTCCATGGGGAGAACCAGTCCTGTTTGTGAAGAAGAAATATGCCTAGCTCCAACTATCCATAGACTATAGACAACTCAATAAGACAACCATAAAGAACAAGTAACCCTTACCAAGAATCGATGGGTTCTTCGACCAATTAGGGGGTGCTTCAATTTTTTCAAAGATTGACTTGAGGTCTGGATACCATCAAATCCGAATCAAGGATGAAGACATCCACAAAACATCCTTCAGGACAAGGTATGGTCACAATGAATTGTTGGTAGTGCCATTTGGATTAACCAATTCCCCCGCCACTTTTATGTGCTTGATGAATAATGTACTCAACAAATTCCTAGACAAATTTATATTGGTTTTCATTGATGATATCCTAATATAATCCAAGAAAAAAGAGGAGCATGAAGAACATCTTAGACTTGTACTTCAATTACTAAGAAAGCATCCGCTCTACGCTAAGTTTAGCAAGTGTGAATTTTTCTAGAAGCAAGTCATTACTTAGGCCATGTTATTTCTAAAGAAGGAGTGGCAGTAGACCCTGAAAATATTAGATCTATTATGGAATGGCCTACCCCAAAGGATGTATATGATATCAGATCCTTTATGGGCTTAGCATGATACTATAGAAGGTTCATAAAAGGATTTTCCAAGATTGGTTGTCCAATCACCGCCCTTCACAAAAAGGGGGTTAAATTCATTTGGACATCAGAATGTGAAGAAATATTCCAGACATTGAAATACCTTCTGACCCACGCACCCTTGTTGAAAATTACAGACCCTGATAATGACTTCCTCATGTGTACAGATGCCTGCAAAGAAGGACTCAGAGGATTCCTTATGCAAGAAGGACGTGTGATTTTCTACAAATCCAAAAAATTGAATGAACATGAAATCAATTATGTGACCCACGATCTAGAGTTGTTTTCCATAGTGCATTCTTTAAAAATGTGGAGGCATTACCTCCTCAACAGGATATTTGCGCTTATGACAAACCACTGTGGATTGAGGCACATGTTTAATCAACGAAAGCTCAATTCTAGACAAGCTAGGTGGATGGATCTCCTTAGTGAGTTTGATTTTGAAATCAAACACATCAAAGGAAAGGAAAACAGGGTGGTTGATTCCCTTAGTAGAAGTGTGAAAACGATCCACCTAGAAGCGGTGAGCACCTATGAAACAAATGTCAGGGAACGAGTCAGAAATACACAAGAAATATATGCATTCTTCAAGACCGTGACAGTGTACCTAAATAAAGAGCCCACATGGCTGAAGTATGAAGACTATCAGATGTTGGAATAAGGTCTATTGAATTACAAAAACATATTGTAAATCCCAAGTTGTGATGACTTGAAGAGGTTCATATTTGATGAACTGCACAAGAGACCATACACTGGTCACCCAAGATATCAGAAAATGATCACGACCACTAGGAAATAATTCTATTGGCCTGGACTGAAAAATGACTTAGATGACTATATATCTAAGTGTCTAGAGTGCCAACAAGTTAAGGCAAAACAACGACACCCAATAGGGTTGTTACAACCTCTACCAATTCCAGAATGGAAATGGGAAACCATCTCCATGGATTTCATCACCAGATTTCCAAAATCAACCAAGCAGAATGATGTCATCATGGTAGTGGTGGACAAATTGAGCAATTATTCTCACTTCATTCTTGCCAAATTGAATTGCAAGGAAATAGATATTGCCAACATTTTCATGAAGGAGATATTCAGACTAATCGACATGCCTAGGGAGATTGTATCTGACAGAGATATAAAATTTACTTCAAGCTTTTGGAAATCCTTGATGGTTGTTTTTGAGACTAAATTGTTGTTCAACACAACCTATCACCCTCAAACTGATGGACAAACAGAAAGAGTAAACCATATATTAGAATACATGTTAAGGATGCATGTAATGCATCAGCCTAAGAAGTAGGAAGACTACCTTCCATTGGTAGAATTTTCCTACAAAAACAGTTATCAAGAGTCACTGAAGATGAGCCCTTTTGAAGCCCTCTATGGTAGACCGTGCAAGACTCCAGTTAGTTGGAGTAATCCAGTGGATATAATTACAATCAGACCTGACATGATGAAATAAATGGAACAACAAATGATTTAGATAAAGGAAAATATGAAAATTGCTCAGGATAGACAAAAACGTTACACTGACAGAAAGAGAACTCCCAAAGAGTTCAAGACAGGAGACCATGTCTATCTCAGAGTTAAGCCTCGGAAGAGTTCCCTGAGAATGGGATATTTTGCCAATATGGAACCTCAGTTTTATTGGACTAATCGGTAAGTGCGGACACAAACAGATCTCCCTAACTTCCATAGGAAGCTAGAACAAAACAAGACAGAACACACACTTCACCTTAAACTTCATTGTCATATAAACTAGTTTAGAGAGATACAAGTGACATACCTTTTAAATGATGCTTGATTCTCGCTAGTGTCATCCTTGTAGATCCTTCTTTGAGTTTGCAGAATGGTGAGCCTATCTAAGAATAAAAAATCAACAAAGAGGGAAAACAAAGGTATATATATTCGAATGAAATCTATGTATAAGATCAAGGAGTTATACAATAAAAGTTAAGACACCTTTATAGGGAAGAAATGTATTGTTGAATTATATTAAATGGAAAATGGAGAATACAACCCATGCCTTGATGTTGAAAGGTCCCCTTTCAATGTCTCTTTTCTCCAACACATACACCTTTTCTCCAATGCCTTGGATGAAGAAGATCCACAATCTGACTTGGAGAACTAAAGCAAATATCTCAAGCATAATCTGTAGTATAACTCTTCATGCATATGCAAGTCTTAGCCTATTAAATCTTGTCCATTTCCATGAGAGATCCCTCTTTATATAGTGTGAAATAGATATGGATGAGGATATTAGGGTGATCCCAGTACATTAGAGAAGAAAGTAAGATCCAAAACGATCAGAGGCCGCCTCATCTTCTAGAAGATTCCCTTCTAGAACATTCATGAATTTTGAATTTTTCTTTGCTTAAGCATCGTCGCACCCTATGCACAAGCAACATGTGACGATGTTGCAGTCCATTTTTAGTGTAGAGTACGACGATCAGGCATTGTCGCACCCCATGCATACATCAGGGTGCAACAACCTTCCTTGTTATAGTTTTTAAAAGGGGAAAAGCAAACCACTTTCCTCATGGAGAAAGTCTCTTTTAATATTTTCAGGGAACATGAGAACATGTTGTCAGTTGATCACTGAGGTGAAAAAAATAATGTGTAACAGAATCACCCCCAAAGTATGAAGATGGAACTCGTGACAGCTGAAATACTTTGTAAAATGTGTGTGTCGAAAACAAGGAGCACATCGATCGGGAACCTGCAAACAATCAAGAATCTGCATAATAATATACCATCTTCTGAGGTAGGAATCCCCATGCTCAGACTACAAGTGAATCTAATCATAAGTATCAAGTGAGTCATGGACACTAAACATACACTGTGGATCCATGTCATCATGATTCAGCATAGCCACGAGGAATACACTGTGGATCTATGCTATAAAAGAATTCAAATTCGAACATAGCCACGAGACATACACAGTGTATCTGTGTGTCAGTACAAACTTATGAATACTCCATCACAACCTGGACCAAAATGATGAGATCCAGGGTCTTCATTTCCATTGTCTCTAAGTACAAATCTATCCATGTGATTACAGGTGTCAAAGTCGAACATGGTAGAAACCACTTGATTACCGGTCATTAATGGAAAGTGTTAACATGTGCTAGGGAAATCACCATTGATGTCAATGACTCCCAAGGTACCCTAGTAAAATCCAACGAATGTGAATAAATGATTTGAATTCGAACACTCGATGGAATATTCCAATCAGGGGTCAATAATGTGAACCCACTGTTGAAAGAAAAGAATCCTTCCATTGAGTAATATAGGCTCTAAGGTACTAAATGATTTCTATATCTTGTTCCCGGATAATGAGTTGAAGTCGACAGGAAAAGACTCATCATAGGAGGGACTTGATGTATCCCCCATCAATGACACAAAATATGAAACAAATTTGAAGTAGATCATAGTATGAAGTGATTTGGAAATGACTCAGGGAAGGCCAACATGGTAAAAACATTATAATTGCACATGGCCAACTCGATAGAATGCTTGTTTAGGTTGGACTTCTCTTAAACATATGGATGACACAATAGTTGTCTTGGAAACATGGACTCAAGGAGGACCCAACATATGAACTTGTGTATGGTCAAACGAGAGACAAATGGATTTTCCAACCCGGATACAGTGATGAAGGGGAGTGTCATGTTCAAGAGAGATTATTACTGCCACTAACACAAATACAAAGACACATTTCTTTCCTAATTTCCCCCCACCATTTATGGCGAGTACCTCTTTATTTTTATGCAAGCTTGAGGAGGATAAAATATGCTTGAAAATATAAGCTCATCCTTCGGACGAGTCCCTCGGAGTATGTTTAATGAACCCTAGGAAGGAGTGGTTTGATCCCATATGGGTCTTTCGATGTTTTTTTAATGAGTCCAAAGAGAGAAAACTCAGGGGTTTTTCATTTTTAGAGAGTCTGAAAAAAACTTAAAGAGAACTCCATCAGGTCCTTTTTCGTAAGTTAGTCCGACGAGACCGAAAAAGAGATAACCTACCACTCGTCAGACGTTTTCTTCAAATAATTTTACAAGTGTGAAAAGAACAAGATCGCTCATCCATCTTTTCATGTTTAGAGATCTTGAAAAGAGGTTAAAGGATACTCCATAAGTTTCATTTTTCGTATTGCCAATGCAAGTTCGAAAAAATGACAAAAGACTACTCGATTACATTCTCATGGTTTCACGAGCATGAGAAATAATTAAGACTGTGCTCAGATTTTTTCCTAAAAAACCCTAAAAGGCTCTGTACATAAGAAAAATATGCAAAAGAAAATAAAAAAGGGTGGACCCTTGTTCCAACGTCTCATCCCTAGACCTTTTAATATGCAAAAGTCAACACTTTGCCAAGTTGTTAAGACTTTAGGGCATTGAAAAAATATAAAAATATTATAATTTTGCAAATAAAAAGTGGTTAAAAACAATAAAATAGGCGAAAACACCATTTTACCAATTCATTTGCAAATTTACCCAAATAGTGCTTCAAAACCCTTTTTCTCCCCAAATTTCAACCATCGATTGTGGAGCATGTGGTGGATCATTTTGTGAATCGTCTCCATCAAACATGTAATATTCTTGTTCTTCATCTTTTCATGGTTTCAAAATTTCTTTTCAGTGGTCAAATTTGGATGTTGGGTCAATTTTTTGGGGCTACCTGCACGTTGAGATCATCGCAGGTCCACTATATCATGAACTGTGATGAACTTGCATTGCCATAGGAGACACCATAGTCAGGGTGTGACAATGTCGCTCTACATGAAAGCACAGCCCTGCGACGACCGCAACCCAAATTTTAAAAAGATAAACTTGACTAGCAAAACCCCCAGGAAAGAATTTTTATGTTTTTAATCTTCTTTTAATGTTCCTTGGTCAAGATTCTTGAGTGGAATGAACAAGAGCACGAGGAAGAGGATTATTTTGTTGAGAATGAACCGGGGACAGTTATGGATCTAAGGCAATGTGGGTTACTCAAGTTTTTCAGGATTCATGGCATGAGAGCCCAGTTGAGGCTGCTAGAGTATTTGGTTCACATGTGGGATGTGAATGAACAAGCCTTTCACATGGGTGTTCATACACTTACAATAGATATAGAGGATATCTATTCTATTATAGGGTTGTCTTGCTACGGTTCATGGGTATCACTCACAATAAGTCGGGGTGGAGGTGAACCTATGGATTACTATGTTCACCACCATTGTGTGCCAGGTACCGAGAAACACAGTGGCAAGGTAGCCATCAGAGATATCTGGGATTTACTGTTACAGACCATCCTTGACACCATTACCTGCATGACATGGAGTGAAGCTCCCCATATGGATTTGCAAATCCATTTTCAGTATGAGATAGAGTGTATGGAAACCAGAGTCTTCAACTAGTGTGAGGGTGTCCTAAAAAGCATGAAAAAACAACTTACAAAGTGATGAAACGATCGGTTGAAACAATTTGGATATGGGTCCATTTTGGTGTCCTTTTTTCTGGAAAGAGTTCCTATCCTGTGTCTACAAGTGGAGTGGGGTATACCCACTCCATAGGATCCACGGATGAAGAGATGGGTGGATTTAATGGCTCGACATGGTGGTGTTCTCATCGTCAAGTATCACGATGTTTTCTTCCAATGGTTGAGCAATCAACTACTCATGGTGGAAGACTATGCATATGCTGAGACATATTTCTGTGGGGATCTTGATCTAGCTCTTCCTAGTGGATCCCAGTGGGGGGAAATAGGCAAGAAGGAAATTTTTGTTTATACAATGTTTTTGATATTTTAATTATATAAATTGTTTTTTGTGTTATCTATCCGATGACTTATCAAGTGCTCTCAATAATGCAGATGTGGGACCTTATCAACCTCCAGGATCATCTCCCATCTAGCAGTGAGGAGAGAGAGGTGTTGTAGCATGGGTATTTTTTGCATATCTCGAAGTTATTGAACAGAACCTGGAGGGACTAACCATGGATGTCCCTGATTCCATGGCGGATGAACTTCCTAGGCATTATCAACGCCACACAATGTGCGTATCTTCATCCATCGATCGAATTCTCTGTAAAGTAGCATGGGAAGTCGCTTGTTATAGCAAGAAACATCCTTGATTCTTTTTGTACATGAATCCATGAGCTTCACATTTTTATATTTTGGTCTTTGGACAAACAATTTTTTTTGTAAACTTTTATCATTATAAATATAAAGTTCCTACCGACTTACTTGTTTTTGTAAAAAGTGTGTTTGGATTTATAAATGTCTCAAATTTATATCTAAAACATATTTAGCCAATGCATATGTTAATGTATTTAGACATCTAGGAATGTGTTGATATTCAATGTAATCAAAATGAATTTCCAAGAGGCGAATTTGTAAATATACTCGTAACAAAGTAGGACTTCGGATGGAATAAATGTTACTCAATTGTAGTATTACTAACTGTGAATCAAGTTATACAATAAGATGACGAATTCCAAGTGAAACGACGTCAGTTAGAAACTCGATAATTGCACTATATTCCGTGATATTATTAGTTGCACGACCAAGGAAAACACCATGTAGACTGATCAATTTATCTGTAGGTGCATAGATTGCCCAAGCAACATATGCTAAGTTTTGAGTACTGCGACTAGCACCATCATCAAATCCGATATAGGGTAGAGAATAAACCAACATATGGAAACCAAGAACAATGCAAGGTAAGCAGCTGAAAGGCATAACCAAAAATGAAAAACCACACAAGAGTATGATACACTAAAAATACACAACACATTTCTGGGTTTACTCAAAGGAATTCCATCATAATATACCAGCTCATAAGCCCCTTTCTCCAACACTCATTTCACAATGTAAGGGCCCCACCACATGGGCTTGAATTTACCGGCCCCTAGTAAGTCACGATCTTGTTCGTAAAAGAGAACTAGATCACCCTCATAAAATACACGTGGTTTGGCATGCTTGTCATATTGAGCTTTGACATGCTTTTTTTGAGTTTCAATGAATAAGAAAACATCACAACAAGCCTCTTCTAATTGCATCAAATACAAAATACGTTCCTCTTCAGCTGAGGTGTTAGGGAGAAGTTAGACAGCTAGTTTCAAGGATGGGATTTCACATTCAATTGGAAAAATTGCTTCAATATCATATACTAATTGGAAAGGTGTGAACCCCATGGTAGACTTAATGGATGTTCGATAGGCCCACAATGCTAAGAAAATCATCGTGTTCCAACTTGACTTGTGAATTCCTACCATCCGTCGAAGCATAGTAGTGAGAACTTTGTTGATTACTTCAACCTAGCCATTGGCCTACGGATAATAAGGGGTTGCATTTTCAGGCATATGAAATTATTAGCCTATTCAACCTTATCCTTTTCCATGATAGATCCCTCTTTATATAGTGTGAAAGAGAGATGGATGGGGAAATTAGGATGATCCCAATAAATCAAAGAAGCGAGTAATATCCAAACCGATTGGAGGCCACCTCATATTCTAGAACATTCATGAATTTTGACTTTTCCTTTGCTTAAGCATCATTGCACCCTATGCACAAGAAGCATGCGATGACATCACAATCCATTTTTAGTGTAGAGTGTGGCGATCAGGCATCGTCGCACCCCATGCATACAACAGGGTGTGACGACCTTCCTTGTTATAGTTTTTAAAAGGGGAAAAGCAAACCACTTTCCTCATGGAGAAAGTCTCTTTTAATATTTTCAAGGAACATGAGCACATGTTGTCAGTTGATCACTGAGGTGACCAAAATAATGTGTAACACTCGGTATTGTGGACCCTTTGAAGTCTTAGATAGAGCGGGACATGTAGCCTATAGGCTAGCACTCTCTCCCACAGTAAAGGCACATAATGTTTTCCATGTTTCATTATTGAAGAAATATGTACATGATTCTAATCATATAATTGAATGGTTTGTGATCCAAGTGGAGCCAGAGGGAGAATTCCTACCAGAACCTGAATGCATACTAGACATAAAGGAAACCCCACTCAGGAACCGAACCATTACACATGTCAAGGTGCAGTGGAAACACTTTGGAGCAGATGAGGCTATGTGGGAAATGGAAGATGCCATGAGACATGCATATCCATTTTTGTTCACTTATGTATATATAGAGCATATCGACAAATAGAACATCAAGGATGATGTTCCTTTAAGGTGGATGGAATTGTAACTTTAAGGGGGAGGGATTTGTAACACCCTATTTCCCCCAGTTTGTAAATATAACTATATTAGCCAAGAGACTATGGAAAACTCAATATGCGTGAATATTTGATTGGATGGACCTTTGAATAAAAGGTCAATTAATGTAAATTATGGTATTTACTAAGAAATGGATAAGTGTTTCATGAATGATGGAAAGGGGGGGTGTACTAAGAGAGACCACAAATGATTTGAAAGAAATGGTGAAGGGGACCAGGAATGGTTGCGTTAACCTTCACCAAACCAGTACCTTATTGGATTTAATTGCGCATGATTAGAACAGTCCTCTAACCCAGAAATGAATTACAGTCAGGCTAGTCGGTGGGAATACCTCCTCAAGAGTTAATTAGGGGATGGGGCAGAGCACCCATATGTAAGGCTTTCAGACCTAACCACATACTAGGAATTCGGTCCACACGCAATCTTGTTGAAGAAGGAAATAAAGGAAGGTGTTGTGGGTAGAGGAAGACATGCGAAGAGCCATAGACAAGATATTAAGCTCTCGAGTTCAAGGAAGAACTGAGGAATGAGTGTTCTGGTTGTAGGAAAAGGCTAAGAAGGTTACGATGCAAGATGATAAACAAGGTTGGTCCTCCTTGCTTGGTATCATGTAAACTACTGCCAAGATCCTACGGGAGGAGGAGAGTAACCTTTGTCCCTAGTGTCGTTGAGCCGGAAGAAAGGATTTCATTACAGAGAATTGTGGTCTAGCTCAGGGGTGGCTAGTCGTAAATCCGTTAGGAGTGACTGAGCCTACAGTTTGGTGGAAATGAGAACCCCTTTCAACAGTCGATTCACGTTATCTAGTTCTGATAAGAATTTTCCCTGTTTTATGTATTGAACTGGAATAATGGATGAATGCTTGGATTTATACATATGTGTATTTATAAATGGCTTCTGTGTGGAATGGTTATGATATGTGTATGATTCCTAGGGCATAATCTTGTAAGATGAATGAGATAGGATATATCGCATTGACCTGAACCTGTCTGTGTGAGAGGATACTCCTTTCATACTCCTTGTCATGCAACCGGGATTCCAGGCCCAAAGTCCTTAACCATTTCATGATAGAGCTCATGAAGAATAGAAAATCTCAAGCCTTAAAAATAGGATGTCTCTTCATTTATAAGAAGAATGGATGAGATCCGTTCGAGAGAACCCATATGACCAATACCTAGAAACCTTGGACTAAGCCTACAAAAGTTAAGTCCTCCTGGGTTCCCAGCTCCGAAAGTCCAGGACTTTGGAGTGTATCCAACCTTAACATTATACTGGCCAAAGGTAACTAGGAGACTCGGTTTCCTATAATGATAAATGGTGTTAGGTGGTTCTCCAGGGGTTAGGTGGACCTATCCTACTAGGCAAACCGGGAGCCAAAACCCCAAAGATCAGAGCCACGAAGGGCCCAGAGTCGTAAATTGAGGGACCATGCGAGTTCTTTCCCAGCTATCGATTTACCAGGGATGCATGGTGCTAGCCCCTTTAGTTTGAAAGTCGGTCACTTCAAGAGATAAGAAGAGGTTGCACCGCAACACTCCCGAACGTCGAATCCCCGAGGTAACCAGAACCATAGATCTAAATATATGGGGAATGTTAGAGGCATGTTAGTATGGGGTGACGTGGTGTAGTGACATCACCTAGGGTGACATGGACCCCAGCTTGACGTGCCCCGTGTCACTCAGACCCCTCCTACGTGTTAGTTGTTGATACCTATCTGCCTGGCCAACGTGGCTGGTGAAATGACCAGGACTTCGGGACTTTGGGACTCCAGTGGATCTGATATGTAGTGTATTAGAGAGACTGAATGGTATGAAGCCTAGAGCCATGTGGTGAGCTTACGGGACTTCAGAAGTTAGGAACTTTGGGTGGTCTCATGTGTAGCCAGTAAAGAGGTGCGAAGTACTGGAGCAATGATATGTCAAGTTCCTCCAGGGATGACATAGGAGAAAGAAAGTAATTTTGGTCATGGGAGTGGACTATGGATGGTCTTCCATCATGGAGGAAGGAACTTTGAAATAACACGTGTGAGGTGGATTCACGTGGATGCCACGTGGCCCTCAGACATTGAACATATGAAGAACTTTGGAGAAACATATCCATCGGTTTTGGGCTTAGTTTTGAGCATGGATACTATGGTTGGAAAACTATGGACGAGCAGAGTGTATTAGAAACCCCGAATGGAGGATTTGATCACCTAATGAGAATGGAAGTTTGAGGCCCCATCCTTAGAAATTCCACTCAGCAGTCGAGTGTGTTACAATCACCAATATGCCCAACACCAAAAGCTTTTTCAGAAGAAAGAGTTAGAAGTTGATTGAGAATAAATGATTTACTAGAATGATATGAACCAATGAATGCAATTATTGCAATACGAGTTTCTTATTTTGAAAATGCATCTAGACTTTCTTTTGTGAGAACTAATTTTGTATTCCTAATGTTTGGATCTAAAATATGTATGGATATTCGAAACCAACAATTCCTTCGAGCTCAAATATTTGATCCTAACTTCCTTAGCAAGATGAATCTCACGAATTCATTGTTTTAACCATTTATACATCATAATTATTTCTCTCTCAAAATTCATGGCTTTCAAGAGACCATTATATACTATGAGTGATGGCTTCAAAAAGAAATAGATAATAAAGTTGTCATATGGAAAACATGGTGTGGGTGGCATGAAATGATGGTAAGATATAATTTAATATACATTTGATTTTTGGCATTGTTAAAAACCAAATATCAATATAGCATAGAAAAACCTCAGAAAAAGTACTCAATGCCTTGAAAAAGAGATAATTTCAGATAATAAGCCTCTTCGAGGGGGCAACCTCCTTTTACCCCACTTAAATGTTCAAGTACAAGATGATTCAAGATAATAAGCTCTTCGAGGGGCAACCTCCTCTCCTTTACCCTACCTTAAATGTCTGGCACAAGATGATTCAAAATGAAATGTCTCATTGGTATATATAGGAGACTAGGAGGTATAATTACAACTAATGGCCTAAAGTCGTATATAAATAAAATAACATTATTAATATAATATGCCCCACTATGTGGGTAATGTTAACATAGGGCTAACATGCCCTCCCCTTTGAGACAAGTGTTGTTCAAATGCTTGAGGTCTCACAAGCTCAGAGGTAACACTTATTCCTTCCCAAGTGGAATCTTCAACCAATAGTTTCCTCCCATTTAATGAGATACCGAATGGATCTATTCCTGGGGCCATGCATCTGTGTCAGTGATGGCTTCAGATCCAATATGATTTTTCTCTCCTCATTGCTCCGCAATATATTTTAAATCGATCTGTCGCCTATAACCTTCTTTTAAGCATGAAACATGGAAAAACCAGGGTACTCCCCCAAGATGTAGGCATTCAATTTGTATGCCATAGTACCAATCTTTGCAACACCTATATGGGCCATAGTACTTGGTGATAAATTATTATCCTTACTGGCTTGCTTGAGGGACATTATATTTTATTATTGTACTCTTAAAATACCCAACTCTACTTCAAAACTTCTTTCACTACGATGTTGATCTTCTTTGTTGTTTCATTGACAGCCATGGTCAAAGTTGTCCTTTTAAGATTTGGAGAACTTTGTTGTTGATTCTCGATGTGATCTTCCACCGCTTGATCCTTAGATTTTTCTTGTAGTAAAGTGATGGAAGGAGGGTGGAAATCCATAAAGTTCCATAAAGGGTGTCATTTTTGTTGGCAAGATGAAAGGAAGTGTTATAACCACCATTGCCAAGGGTAACCATTCTGAACCATTGTGTTTGTTTATCATGTAATAAAGCAACGAAGGTAGCCTCTCCGCATTTGTTCACTATATTGGTTTGTCCATTGATTGAGGGATGATAGGATGAGCTATGAGCCAATTGGGTACTCAAACAACAAAGTAATTCTGTCCAAAAATGACCAATGAAGATGGGATCTATGTAACTTACAATAATATTTAATGCCATGTAGCTTTTGAACCTGCTCCATGAATGCGTGGCAATTGTACTAAGAAGCTTTGAAGGGATGAGAGTGCACAAACGTAGCGTGATTTAATGCATTTATCAACAATCACCATGATGACACTCTTTTCCTTCTCGTGACTTTGGTAACCCTCGCGGATGAAATCCATGGAAACCTCTCCCAACGCCGACTTGGGATGGATAATGGTCGTGAAAAGATCCGGGTCTTAATTGTTTCACCTTTATTTTGTTGGCAAACCAAACATTCTTCCACAAACCTTTAACATCAGTTTTAAGTCCATCCCAAAAAAAAAACTTTCTTGATTCTATGGTAGGTTTTCAAAATCTTGAGTGCCCTCCACTGGAGAGGTGTAATTCCAATAGTACCTTTTGTTTGAGTTGGGGAGTTCTTACACAAACATAAGCATCTTGTACCATAGTGAATCATTTTTCCATGTAAATGTATCTCATGACCGAATCCGCAACCTTGGAATGAGAGTCCACACTTTTTTTTTTTTTTCATTCTTCCATTCATCCCTTTGCTTCTATTATCCAATCCTTGACATCTGGATAGCAGTTACAGAGCGCCTCAACATCTTCATCCTTTCTGAGAGTGCATTTCACAACATTTTGCTTCCCCTTTTATAGACAATTTCAAAATCAACTCCAATATCTTGCTACCCATTTGTTATTCTAAAGATAGTCTTTGTTCCAAGAAGTATTTAAGGCTATCATGATCTATTTCGACCTCTTGAAGTGTCACCTATTAGGTAAGGACGCCATTTCTTCAATGCATGGTATTTCCATCATTTCTTTCTCATAAATGGTTTTGTGTAAGTCCTTTCCCTTGAGTGGTTGACTTTCAAAAGCCGTGGGTCTTCCTTTCTGCATTAGGACAACACCACCCATCTCGAGGCATCACATTCCACAATAAAGGTTTCTTTGTGAAGTTCTGAGTGGTCAAAGATAGGAGCTTTACACATCACCTCTTTTGTTGTTCAAAAGATTTAGTTAGTTCTCCTGAGTCCATGAAAATGCATCCTTCTAGAAGCGAGTTGTTGTGGTGTTGTTATTCTTCCATAGTTCAAAACAAACTTGGCGGTAGTAACTCAAACCCAAAAAATCCTCTAAGATTCTTTTTATCGTTTTGGGAATCGCCACCCATCATGGCTTAATCTTGTTAGCCTACTTGACACATTCATGATATAATATGACCCAAATATTCTACCTTCTTTACTCCAAAGAAACATTTGGATGGTTTGGTATATAGTTGTTGTTCTTCAAGAGTTGTAGCACCTTGTCAACATGTCGCACATGATCCTCCAAGACTTGCTATAGATTAGTATATCATCAAAAATACTAACACAAATTTTCAAGGAAGGGCTTTGAAAAATGGAATTCATCAACCCTTGAATGTGGAAGGTGCATTTGTAAGGCCAAAAGGCATGACCAAAAATTCACAATGGCCTTCATGAGTTCTAATGTTGTTTTTGGGATATCTTCCTCCTTCCTTCTGATCTGATGATAACCTGAAAAAATCCACTTGTGAAATAAGCTTCCCATGTAGTTCATCTAACAATTCATCACCATGAATGGGAAACTTATCTTTACTAGTGATCTTGTTTAGCTCTCTATAATCTCGACACATACGCCATGAGCTATCTTTCTTGAATACCATTACCACTAGTGTAGAGTAAGAACTTTGGCCAGGGCTAATAATGTTAGTCTTCTAACATTTCTTCAACCATGCACTCACTTCACTCTTCATGAAGGGTACTGTGATGGCCCTGGGATGTTAGGAGGAACACTCCTGTGAATTAGGTGAATTTCATGATCATGATTTCGAAAGTGGTGGAAGACCTTTGGGAATATCTTCGAATACTTTGGAATGCTTATCAATGATCCTTTGAGATCTTGAAGAATAGATATTTAGATGTTTGAACATCTAGTGAGAATATTTGTGCAACACCTTGATGTCCCTTTTTCAATAATTTTTCGTCAGTTAGAGCTTATCACCTTAATGGTTTTCCCTGTGATACCTCTTTAACTCAATTCTATTTTCCTTCCAATGAAAATTTCATGAAAGTTCTTTTGAAAATTAAAAGCCATTGTTCTAATGATCAGAACCATTTGATTCTTAGTACAACATCTGCACCACCCATAGGTATAGCAATCATTAGACTATTCATTACATATTCCCCCATAGTAAGATTGATCTTATTGCATTTTCTTGAGCAATTGATAGTTCTCCATCTACAATCATTACTTGAAACCTCAATCGGATATACAAAGCAATTGAGACATTTGGCTAATTTATAGTGAATGAACTTCTGAGTACTACCGTAATCAATGACTATTACCTTTTATTTTGATGTATCCTTCGATCTGAGGGTTTGAGGGAGGCTAATTCTAGCCAATGCATTACGACATCGCGTGGGAGTCAACTCTTCGACAAAATTGCTTCTACGCTTTCATCTGAGATAGTTCTTGTTCTTGTTCTTCTTCCTCTTCACACCCATGTAGAATAATTTCTTCACCACACTTATGTCCCATCAGACTTGTCAGTCACAATTAAAGCATAAACCTTTTTCTTTCTTTTCCTCCACCAGTTGAGGTGTCAACCTTGTAGGTTGAGGTTATTTAGAAGAAGGAGCATTTTTCTTTTTATAGATGTTAGGATTGGTCCTTTCTAGTAGCCATAGCCATACATTAACATTTCTTGCCACCTTAAATGCATTCTCCAATGATTTGGGCTCCCAAAGCATAACCTCATGTTGACTGCTATCCTTTAAAGTCTCTATGAATACATCAATCAAGTGCTCATCTCGAATATCGGTTACCTTTATATTCACCTTGAAGTTCTCAATGTGCTCGTTTAACTAAACCTTTTGCTTGACATTTATATCAATTCACAAAAGGAAGGCTGTTCTGTATCCCCATAGTGCTATCATTTCTTCCTCAAGGAAAATTTTCCAAGTGACGAGTGATTTGTGAGAACAGCCATCGACACCATACAAATTGATTAGGTTCTAAATATAAAGAAGCAATTCGCATCTTTTGTGTATGTGGCACATTGTGTAGATCAAATAATTTCTCCGTCTAGAATATCCATTTTATAGGTTGTTTACAATCAAAATTCCTCATATCTATATTAGGAACATGGTTGGTCTTCAAACCAAAGTTAGAGTTTCTCCATTCTGATTCACCTTCCTTATGTCCATCATGAATTTCATAGATGCATTTTCACTTTCAAGTGTCTTCTCTCCGTTACTTTAAATTTTTCAA
Source organism: Picea sitchensis (assembly GCA_010110895.2). Classification (NCBI taxonomy): domain Eukaryota; kingdom Viridiplantae; phylum Streptophyta; class Pinopsida; order Pinales; family Pinaceae; genus Picea; species Picea sitchensis. Next base: position 147,131 of record SNQJ01S0011732.1, on the reverse strand, counting down.
TACTTCCATGATCTCTTTAAACCATCCATCTTAGTATCCAACATAGTTTCCATTGAATCCATCTTCTTTTTTAGTTCATTTGTGTCCCTACGCATTCCTTCACCTTCTCATCAAGAAAGTCCAAGTAGGATTTTCTCTCGGAGGCTTATTCCATGTAGAAGTTCCATTTTTTTTGTGGCATGTTGGCTGAGCATCACTTGAACCTGATTTGAGGTGGTTCTGCTGGTAATATTTCTTCTTATTGTATCTCCCAAGTTTCAAAACTTCTGGGTATGAAACTTATTTTATGTCTGACATTTATTCTTCAGATGTCATGTATGATTCAAAATGGATGACGGGTGGAATTTACGGTAATTTCCCCATAACTTGATGATTTTTTGCCTTTTCAGAAGATCTCACTTTTATAGCGTACCCTGCACAAAATAGTTGATTTAAAATTCTAAAACTCGCACCCTAAATACTACATCATTCAAGGATCCAACGAAACTAGTCCCACTCAATTTGGGTACTCTAGGAATAAGTTATGATTGTTTTACTCCGAAATTATCTTCTTGAGACTAGTCAATAGGAGTAGTCAACAATTTATCTTACAATGTGGTGTATCTACAAATTAAGATGACCTAGAAGATGAAATTTTTACCAAAAAATATCTTACTAATTTTTGTAAATATCCTCTGAGTTCAGGGTCTGAAACATTATAGAAAAAAAAAAAATTATAGCCAAAATTCAAGTAATGACTCGGGCTCAGATGATTCCCAAAACCCTATCCTTGCATGTGTTGTATCTATGAAATTTTAAGGCCTCGTGCTTAAATTTTAACCTAACATACCTTGATCTATATACTAAATATTCTCCAAGCCGTTCCTTATCAAACATTGTAGAAAAAAAATTTATAGTGAAAATGCCAAGAAAATTTAGATGTTGAAACCTCAAGACCTTGAGCTCCGACACCATATGTTAAGAACCAACATCAATATATAGCATAGAAAACTTAAAAGTACTCAATCTACTTGAAAAAGAGATACTCTCAGATAATAAGCCTCTTCGAGGGGCAACTTCCTTTTACCCCACTTAAATGTTCAAGTACAAGATGATTCAAATGAAAATGTCTCCTTGGAATATATAGGAGACTAGGAGGTACTACAACTAATAGCCTAAAGATTATATAAAAATAACATTGATTAATATAATATGCCCCAATTAACGGATAATGAGCCAAAATTAGGGCTTAATAGGCATGGAATAATGTTAAAACCAAAAGGCATAGTAATATTGTTGAATTAATAAAGGAGAGTCATGAAGTATAAATCAAAAATTAAATATGAGAGGGTTAAGAAAGAAAAAGGGTTATGTTAAGAAATAGATTAAGAGGGATGATAATTTTTCCAAGTATGTGTCAAATCAACTTTAAAATGTAGAGAAAAATCCTAATGAGAGTGTGGAATATTTTGTGCAAGTAGTTTTTAATAGAGGGGAAGCCTGACAACGTTTTTTCAGCTAAGTACCGTTGACCAAAAATGTGGTTAAATTATGCCAACCAATAGATGCATGCCTCTTACAGTGAGGTGAAAGATTGAGTTACTTTGGTTCACAGAACAATGTATTGAAGTGTAAGGGAAAGAAATATCAAAATGGTTGTTGAAGGTATATATCATTGTCTATTATACAACAGGGGGAGAAAAATGGAAATTTAAATGATACATGGTATGAGACTTCGTGGAATAATGTTAGGAAAGTGAAAATATGAGGGGGTTTGGTCCTATGTATAAAATAAAATAAACAAGAAAACTCTTAAAACCTTTGAAAAAAGAATAGAAAGATGAATGATTTGTCATGGATGTGTGCTAAGGGAAAACCAAATGTAACACTTAACACCCATTACGTGTATGCATGAGCTATCTCAAGATGGAAGGGATGGAGAACGAGAAAGAAAAGAAAGATTGGGAAGGATTGAATGACCATATCAAGAAAGAACATCTCGTTTGGTAGGACTAGGATAGACAAAGAAGGTAACTTCGACACATAATGAATGAAACTTGATTCACCTGCAAACTTGTTTTCCACCAAAATAATTTGTCAATCTGTTAAGAATAATATATAGATACCCTTTAAAATCAATGACCATTGCTCCATCAAATATGACCATCAAATAAAAAACGAAAAGGGAAAATGTATAGATGAAAGCGAAAGAAAAGAGAAAAAAAAAACAAAATTAAAGTAAAGCAAATGAAAACCCTAATCTACCCATTTTGATTAAATTTTTTGTCTTATTCTTTTACAGTTTTATATATTTTCTTTTATTTATGTAAAAGGGAAAAGGGATACAGTAATATAAGACTCAAGTGGGATGAAACTTGGCATAGAGGAACATATCATTTGATTTAAATGTGAAATTTATGACTTGGAAGGCATTGCACAAGGAAATCCCACTGTCCTGACAACCAATAGATGCATATGGCAAGGGATAATGACCTATCAAGACCCAAAACAAAAGGTTACCATCCTTCATGTTAGAATATTTAGACACTTAGGAGTTAGTTAAGACCTACTTGGTCTAATGTGTCGTTAGGTAAAAGTATGTTTCCTTAGTATGCATTTGTAGTTAGGAAATCCAACGGTCATGATATGTTCCTGACATAGAGTGATATGATGGTTCATATTCTCTTTGATCTTAATGACCATTGATCTGTGGCTTAGCACCCAATTGGTCCATGATCTCTATTCAAAGAGAATGGAGGGTAATTTTCCAATGATCGATTGTGAGAAACTCTCTTGTAAAATCTTTTTGTAATTTTTTTTCTTTTGCATTAATAAATTGCTCCAAGTGGTCGTGTTGGTTGGGGCCGCAGATGTTTCCCCATAGGGGTTTTACCACATAAAAACATCGGTGTGTTGATATTTGATCTGGTTGTGTGAGTGGTTACTAAAGGTGTTCTTCCTCTGTTGGAATACATGTGTTGTCAAACATGGTATCAGAGCCTGTTTGAAGACCCTCTCTTGTTGTAGATCGAGATCGTGAAGTTGAATTGCCTCATCTCCATTTTCTATTATTTCCATACATTTTTGGGTTGATAGGACTGTTACATTATGTCTGAAGCGCTTTTTTCAGTCAGGAACACTTTTTTGTTTCACTCAAAAAGGTTTCTATTTTCCCAAGATACGTTTGTTTTAGTCATATCCAGAGGTATAAAGCCTGAATACGTGATTTTTAAATCTTTGCAGAGTATTATTTTGGTTTTATTTCAGTTTTATATTATTTGTTTCCAGGTCACTACTCTTCTAGATCTACGTATGCTCTTTTCCCTACACCCTGTGTGATCTCGGCAAATCAGAAATAGATAGGAAAAGGTGCATTTTTAGGGTAAGCTAACTGAGATCTAACCTTTGTTGTCATCGAGAAGCGGAATTTTTTTTCTTGTGTGAAAAGAGTTTTTTTTTAGCATGTTCTCCAAGGTCGTCTTCAACAAAAACAACAAAAATCATCTTGCTAAACAATACACCATGTTTTGCTAGACCATTTGGTTAAAATTTGTCTTATTAAGTAAGAGGTCTTGAGTTCAAGTCTCTTTTTTTGTTACTTTTTTTTTAAAATGGTCATGCCCAATTGTAAAGTGTATCTCACTTCAAGTATAAAAGTGAATCACTATAAGTAGCTTTAATATTTTAGAGTTATTTATTTTGCATGCAACTTTTCTTTTATAAAGTAACTTCATTGTAAAAGCGATCCTCACTTATTTTTATAAAAGTGGGTCACTTCATAAAGAAACTTACACCATCACGTGGTCCTTTGGTTATTGTTTATGCATTTTTTAAAAGAGCATAACTTTCATATCCGAAGTCCGTTTTCAGTGCCGTTTTTTTTTAAATCTCCTAATTTTTCGAGAACTTTCCATCGAGATCATCAGTTTCAGTTTTTAAATCCATATTATCTACATATTTAATATGGCTTCTTCAATTAATCTTCTGCTTACCATCACCAACTACTTCCAATGGAAATCCCATATGGAAGATTTATTAAGAAGTAAAGGCTTGTACCAGATTACCTTGGGAAAGGAAATAACACCCATTGATGTTGATAATAAAGTCAAATGGGATAATAGGAATGAAGAAACACGTGGATTAATCAAAATGTCCATCTCTCCTGATTTAAGGTTCCACCTTCAATCAATTGATAAACTCAAAGAATCTCTAGAAAAGATTGAATCTGTGTTTGGTAAACAAAATATTATTTGAGCACAACAGTTATAAAATCAAGTACTGAATTTAAGTCCAAGTGATTTTTCTTGCATTGAAGACAATATATCTAAGTTTAAAACACTCAGAACTTTGTGTGAAGAATGTAAGATAAAGATAGAATAAGAACGTTGCATCTATCTTATTCTTTCTAAGCTAGGTAATGCATATTATGTGTTTGTATATACCTTTTATGCCATGCAAGAGGCTCTAGGGGCATCTTATCAGAAACCCACTCTTGAGAAATTTTGTGATGATTTGATTAGAGAGAAAGATAATCTTGATCAACTTGGAGTGATCAACACTGCAGGTACCTCCAACAAAGCCTTAGACGTCCATCAGAAACATAAACCCAAGAATTCCAAGAAGCAACATCCTCACCACAACAACAAGAAACATAAGGGTCCCAAACCCACTCAGCTAGCTTCCGCTCCTAATAGTGATAAAGGAGAAAAATATAAAAATAAGAAGACTGATAGACATTGCAACTTTTGTGATAAATATGGTCATGATGAGTCCAAATGTTTCAAGAAGATGGCATCTTTAGAAGCAATGATGAAAAAGCACAACATCCATATTGATTCTACTACTTCTTATTCTTCTCATGGACATGCACTTTCTGCTTCTGGTTTCTCCTTCAATACAAAATCTACTTCTTCTTCTTATGAGTGGCTTATTGATTCTGGAGAATCTTATCATATGGCTAAGGATAGAGACTTACTTTCTTCTCTAAATGAATGTAACACCAAACAAATATTTGTTGGTGATGATAGATCTCTTAGTGTTGAAGCATCTGGAATAGCTCAAGTAGAAAATGGTCATTTCAATGATGTATTATGTGTTCCAAGTATTTCTTGTAACCTTCTATCAGTATATCAAATCACTCGTTCAAGTGAAGGTAAAATTGTAGAGTTTTCACCTCACCAAGTTGTAATCAAGGATATAAAATATCCTCAACATGTTCTTGCAACTGGAATTGCTGATGATATTACCAGGTTATACAAGTTTGACAACTTTGGTTCATCATCTTTTTCATCAATTTTTGTTGCTCATGGTGATGACTTGAGAAAACTTTGGCATGAGCGGTTTGGTCATCTAAAATATCACTCATTGAAGTGAAGGTGGCCCTTTAAGCATGCAATGGAGTGTTATGTAAATCTTGTTGCGAATTAAGCGTAGCCAACATCTCTTTCTTTTCAGAGATAGGCTGCCCCATTATGCCAGTTTGTGTTCTACAATGTTTTTCTCTCTTGTTCATTAATAGAAGTTGGTTTTCACTATATTTCTGTGTTCTCCACATTATCTCTGTGCATTTACTTGTTATATATCGGATATATTATTGTCTTCATGCCATTCTTAAAATAATCTGGATCTGATCCAGTGGGCTATTGGTGGCCACCCACATATTCCAACTGACTCCTCTTGTCCATTTTTAGTTCAACACATACTTCTATACTTCTTTGTAATTGTGAGTTATACACTTCTTGGGCTGTATGAATCCCTACACATATTCTAGGTGGATATTGGTGGCCTCTCACCTAATACAACTGGCTTATTTTGCATGTTTTCATGTCAGCACATATTGTTGTACTTTCAAGGCCGTTTTGGAGGCCTAAACTGTGTTTTTTTGGATCGATGCAGTCAAACTAAAGACTTAGTTAGAGTTTGACAACAGAATGTGTAGTTATTTGAAATACCTTTCCAATGGGCTATCACACGCCTAAAATGGAGGTCGTATGCAAAAGTTACGACCCCGAGAAGTTGAGGTACCAACTTACCCATAGTGGCCCACATGAATTTTGACATTTCACCTCCTAGGGTTAGGTTTTTGGATGTCTAGGATTTTGGCATTCATGAGTAATATAAATAATGCCTCTAGAGCCTCATTGTAATTCATTTTGCTCATACGAATGTGCGTAGTGGACACATCTCTTCTCAGAGATAACGACCACCATTCGAGCAAGTGTTTCAGTTCTGCAGTTTTATGGTTTCAACCTATTTCATTATTCAATAGAAGATATTGTTCACTGGATATTTGTGTTATTCTTCATATCTCCATGTTTATTATATTCAGTATGTTAATCAATTCATTATGCTCCTAAATCCGGATTAGTGGTATCAGTGCAATCTGCTCTTCATTTATTTTTCTTCGTGCATGTCCCCAACAAGATCTAGGTGAAAGAAGTTGGGATTCGAACTAATCGAGCCATTGCAAGATCAGTCATGTCGAGCCTAACAACAACCCATGGGGAACAAAAATAAATATGATGGAGCAGGAGATCCTATTAAAATGTTTCTCAAGGAATCCCTCGCGCAACAAAGGAACAAACTGATGGAAAACTTCGGGTAGATCCTTTGATGGCTGCCCACAGGAGAAACATCTTCATCAAGCAGCCATGCGACCCCCTTCAAGGTACAGGTAAGTTTTGATATTCCATTATTTGAAGGATTGATAGATGCGGATGTTCTAGATAAATGGTTGAATCTTCTCGAAGGGTATTTTTTGGTCCACAATTTTTCTGATAGCGAAAATATCACTTTTACACTCCTCAAGGTCGTTCCCCAAGTTAAATACTGGTGGGATACTTACTCTGAGCAAAGGCCCGTAGAGGAATCTGCAATGTTTGTGGTGGCCCCCACATTATATTCCTTCTTGGACTCCATTAAAGAACAATACTACCCTGTTGGAAGCTATGGGGACCAGTACACCAGATGGACCACTCTACATCAAGAAAGCGACCAGACAATACCAGATTTCACCAATATTTTCCATACCCTACGCACCAAATTGGGTATCAAATACTATGAGAATAATCTAGTGCTCAAATACCATGATCATTTGCACAGATACATTCAAACAGAAATGGATTTTCTAGACATCATCTCATTGGGCATGACTTATAGATACGCTGTCAAGATCGAGCAAAAATTTAAGTAGAAAAGGTGAGAGTTTGGATCTGCAAACCCCTCACAGTCGAACTAGAGAAAAGGCGGCCTCAACCCACATAGAAAGGGACCAATTCAAGATGGTATCCCTCGGGAAAAGTAGTCCAAGCCGCAAAAAAATAAGGGCAATAAGAAGACGAAGAAGAACACAGGGAAATGGTGTGAGTACCATAAAATCCCTTGGCACAACACCGAAGAATGTCGCTCCAAGAAGTCACACATGGCCGAACTAAAGGATTCTAAGTCAGAGGCTGAGTCTAATTCTGAATCAAATCATGAAGGATATAAGAGGATTATCAATGTTGAACCCAATGCCACTGTTGCTACAACCAAAGTCCAGCCAAGCGAACCAGAAGAACCAGAGGAAGGGGAACACCACTTTCACTCACATATGTGGATAAAGGGGGATCTTCTTCATTTCATTGTCGATAGCGGTAGTCATAAGAACATGATTTTAGCAAAGGTCATCAAGCAGTTGGACTTGCTAATGACACCACACCCGTATCCCTACACCATTGTCTAGATTCGCCAAGGAAGAGATCTTTGTGTCAGCCAATAGTGTCATCTGCCCTACGACATCAAGCCTTTAAAATATGAGGTGTTGTGTGATATTTCTCCCATTGAAGTTTTTGATGTTCTTTTAGGACAACCATATTTGTAGAATCATCATGTTGTGTATGATTTTAGACCCCACAGTGTTATTATTACTTTGGGTAGACAATTGTACAAGATACTATAGGTAGTGTCGCCTACTACTATTTCTTTCATCTCTACTAAGAAATAAAGTAAGGTCATTTCATAGACAGGAAACTTTGTCTTCTTTGTGATCCATTCTCATAGTAAGCAAAAGGTCACCGCCACATCTGTGGCCTCTACACAGAGCCTTTATTTGCAGTAGAAGCAAGTGGACAAGATCATCGAAGAATACAGAGACATCCTCTCCTCACCTACAGTGGTACCGACACACTATCAAGTCAAGCATCCAATTGATCTGAACCTCAATGCACCTCTACCTGATGGACTAGTCTATCATCTCTCACTGATGGAAAATGATGAAATCAAGCGTAAGATCCAAGAGCATCTTCAAAAGGGGCACATCAAACCCAACTCTTCCCCTTGCGGAAGCCTGATTGCACTGATCTAGAAGAAGGATGGGACTTGGAAAATCTGCATTGATTACATAGCCTTAAACAAAATCACAGTCAGGAACCGCTACCCCATTCCAAGGATTGATGACCTTCTTGACCAACTCAAGGGGGGAAATTTCTTCAACACGGTTGACCTAAAGTCTAGCTACCACTAGGTTCCCATCGAACCAACTGATGTATGGAAGAAAACCTTCAAGTCTAAAGAAGGTCTCTTCGAATGGCTAGTCATGCCCTTTGGCTTAAAAAATGCACCAACCACTTTCATGAGGTTGATGGATGATGTATTGAGACCCTTCACCAACTCCTTTATGGTGGTATATTTGGATGACATCCTCATATTTAGCAGAACATGGGAGGATCACATGCAACATCTTCAATAGGTTTTGAGCACTCTACGGAAGAACAAGATATATGCCAACTTGGAAAAGTTCTCTCTTGGAATGAATTTTGTCCAGTACTTGGGATACATTGTTGATGAGCATGGGGTACATGTTGATCCATATAATATCCAATTCATCTATGACTAGCCATCCCCGACCACACTGACCAAGCTTCAAAGCTTCTTGGGACTAGCCAACTTCTACCAACGGTTCGTGTTGGGATTCTCCCATATTTCATGGGCCCTCAGCCAGATGACCAAGGGTGGTGGCAGGGCCAAGTTGGTGTGGGGTAAGGAACAAAAATGAGCATTCGATGATCTAAAGCACCGCTTATTCTCATCTCCAGTAATCTCCTTGCCCAATATAAAACAACCATTCAAGATTGAGACTGATGCATCTGACTATGCTCTGGGCGTAGTTCTCACTCAACATGGTCAATTGATGGCATACCATATATAGACACTCTCAAATACTGTCCAGAAATACCCCACCTATGACAAGGAAATATATTCCATTGTACAAGCCTGTCGTCAATGGAAACATTAAATTCTGGTAAAGGAGACGATCATACACACTGATCACAAGCCTCTGTAGTTCATACAAACACAGGGGAAATTGCAGAACAATTGTCGTAAGAAGTGGTCCACCTACCTACAACACTTCCATATCAACATCAAGTATAGTACAGGTATCTCAAATCATGTCGTTGAATTACTTAGTCGACCTCATGTGGCTGCACTCACCACTGTGCTCCATTCCTGTGGACATGAAGCATATGAGTGGCCCCAACTTTATCAACAAGATCCAGACTTCGCCACCACCTATTAGCTCTTGGGTATAGGAGCGACTATCACCTATTTTCACATTCAGGACAGACTATTATGCCACATGGGCCATCTATGTGTTCCTAAAAATGAGCGCGCAAAGATGATTTGGGAATCCCACTACAGTCGGATGGCAAGGCATTTTGGCATGGAGAAAACTATGGTCGTTCTTCATAAACATTTTTATTGGCCAAAACTTCGACAGGACATCAGCAAGTATATCAGATCTTGCACTGCCTATGCAATTTCCAAGCCAACCATCAAGAAGAAAGGCTTATACACCCCTCTTCCTACTCCTCAGAATCCTTGGGAATCCATCTCAATGGATTACATGTATGGCCTTCCGTCCACCAGGAAAGGAAATGATTGTGTATTTGTGGTCGTTGATCAGTTTTCGAAGATGACCATCCTCACATCCTGTAAGAAGAATATCGAAGTAGAATATACTGCCAAGATATTCTTCAAATGAGTGTGGGTCCACTTTGGGATACCACATACCATCATATCCGACCGGGACAACAAGTTCCTCAACACATTTTGGTCGAGTCTCTGGTCACTGTTGGACACCATGCTCACAAAACCCACTGCTTTCCACCCCCAAACATATGGCCAAACAAAGATCGTCAATGAGATGATTGTTCACATCCTACGCATGTACAACTCTAATCATCCACGTACATTGGATGAGAGTCTCTCCTATGTTCAACATAGTTACAACAAGTCTCTCAATAGCTCCACCAGCCATAGCCCATTTCAGGTGGGGCTAGGATTCCAACCTTTGGGACCCATAGATGTTGCACTTCCTATTGCCACCACACAGACAAAATCTTCCCATGATCAGTGTGCGATCGACAAAGCCACCAGATTCATTGAGAAGATTCAACACATTTTCCAACAGGCCCAAGAGATTTTGTAGAAATCCAATGCTAAGTACAAGCAACGCCATGATCAACACAGTGTACCACACTAGTTTTAGTTTGGATACAAAGTCTGCTTACATTTGCAGAAGGAACATCTCACATGTCCCCATCGGAATCTCTTCCCACTTCTCTATGGGCCTTACACTATCACCAAGGTCGTGGGTAGCAATGATTTTGATCTCAACACTCCACCCTTCCTTGGCCTGCACCCAGTGTTCAATGTGGACCTCCTTCGACCATATTTTCCACCATTATTGGACACCTCAAAGATCGTAGAACAATTGAAAGCCACAGAGCTCAACCTTGACTGCATGGAGCAGGAATCCACTGATGAGGCAGTGGACACATAGGTCAAGGGAACTCGCCAATAGAGGATCCATCTTTATCGGGTTGTCAAGGTAGGGAAACTCCTCCACCAAGGCAAGTGGCTCACCCAGGGCCAAGTCCAACAGAAGTTTCCTCACCTGATGGGGGAACTCAACACAATGGATGCCATTGTTCCTAAGGGGGGAGGATTGATCTAGTTGGATATTGGTGGCTACCCACCTATTCCAACTGGCTCTTCTTGTCCATTTTTAATTCAACACGTTCTTTTGTACTTCTTTGTAATTGTGGGTTCTACACTTCTGGGGATATTTGAAGCCCTGCACATCTTCCAAGTGGATATTGGTGGCCTCTCACCTAATCCAACTGGATTATTTTGTATGTTTTCATCTCATCACATCTTGTTGTACTTCCAAGGCCGTTTTGGAGGCCTAAACAATGTTTTTTTGGCTCGCCACAGGTGAACTATTGACAGAATCAGAGTTTGATGACAGAATGTGTAGTTCTCTGAAAGACCTTTCCAATGGGCAATCACGCTCCTAAAACATAGGTCGTATGCAAAATTTACGAGCCTGAGAAGTTGAGGTACCAACTTACCCATAGGGGCCCAGATGACTTTTGACGTTTCACCTCCTAGGGTTAGGTTTTTGGATGTCTAGGGTTTTGGAATTCATGAGTAATATCAAAAAGGCCTCTAGAGCCTCATTGTAATTCATTCTACTCAGAGCTATGTGTGTAGCAGCCACATCTCTTCTCAGAGATAGATACCACCATTTGAGCAAGTGTTACAGTTCTGTAGTTTTACAGTTTCAGCCTATTTCATTATTCAATAGAATATATTATTCACTGGATATTTTCCTTATTCTTCATATCTCCATGTTTATTGTATTCATTATGTTAATCAATTCATTCCGCTCCTAAATATGGATCATATGTATTATGTGTTCCAAGTCTTTCTTGTAACCTTCTATCAGTATATCAAATCACTCATTCAGGTGAAGGTAAAAATGTAGAGTTTTCACCTCACCAAGTTGTAATCAAGGATCTAAAATATCCTAAGCATGTTATTGCAACTGGAATTATTGATGATATTACCAGGTTATACAAGTTTGACAACTTTGGTTCGTCATCTTTTTCATCATTTTTTGTTGCTCATAGTGATGAGTTGAGAAAACATTGGCATCAGCGGTTTGGTCATCTAAACTATCACTCATTGCAGAAACTATGTAATCAACATATGGTGACTGGTCTTCCTCCTGTTTCATGTAGAGATGGTGTTTATGTTGTTTGTGTTCTCAGTAAACATCATCGAGACATTTTTGACAAACGTGCCTCTTGGCACGCCTCGAGCCCTTTGCAGCTTGTTCAAAGTGATTTGTGTGGTCCACTTTCTTCTCCTTATTTTTTTGGGTGCAAGTATTTCTTAACTTTCATTTATGACTTTTCTAGACATACTTGGGTTTACTTCTTAAAACTTAAGAGAAATTTTTTTGACAATCTTTTGGCCTACAAGGCCCTTGCAGAAAATAAATCTGGACATCAAATTCAAAGGTTAAGAACATATAATGGAGGAAAATATGTGAACAATAATTTTAGAAGTTACTGCACTACACAGGGCATCCAAATGCAACACATTGTTCCATATACACCACAACAAAATGGTGTTGTTGAGAGAAAGACCGACACATTAAAAGAAATGGCTAATTGTATCATCCAAGGGATTAAGTCTAAAGTATTGGGAGAAAGCCATCAACTGTGAAAATTACATAGTAAATCACACTCCCACAAAGGCTCTTACAAATATAACACCAAAAAAATCTTGGACTAAAACTAAACCAGATGTAAGTCACTTCCGTGTATTTGGCAGTATAGCATGGGCTCACATTCCTAATGAGAAAAGGAAAGCATTGCATCCTAAAAGTGATAAGTGTATATTTGTTGGTTATTATGAAGATGTAAAAGGTTATATACTTCTTCAACCACATTGTAATGAAATTATTATTAGAAGAGATGTTAAATTTGATGAAAATATCTTGGCCTGCGAGCYTAATTCGACAATTGTGCCTTCTTCGACCTATGAGCCATCTTCAACATTTGTTCCTTCTTATTTTCTGATTATTGTTTCTTCAGATCATGACAATGAGGATGAAAATCCACCTCTTCCTGCTCACCGTCMTCCAGATGAGTCATTTAAACCTGAACCAACACCAGCTCCACCTTCTCCGAGATGGGTATGTTCAACACAAGAAGAAGCTGGTGATCTTGTCGGTGATCCTTCATATCATTTTTGGACACGTTCATAGTTCCAACAATCCTCTTCTATTTTGTCTCAAGTTTCAGAGACTCATGATCCAGAGACATTTGTAGAAGCTTCAGATCATCCATATGGGGATACAAAAATGAATGAAGAGTATCGTTCTTTACTGGCGAAAAATACTTTGGATCTTGTACCTCTTCCAAAAGGAAGAAAACTTGTCATATGTAAATGGGTCTACAAAACTAAGTATGCATCATATGGAAGTGTTGAAAGACACAAGGCTCAATTAGTTTCCAAAGGATTTTCCCAAGTTGAAAGAATTGACTATAATGAAACATTTTTTCCTATAGCCAAAATGAATTCTATATGCCTTGTTCTTTCCCTTGCTTCCTCACATAAATGGGAGGTCCATCAGATGGATGTTAAATCTGCCTTCTTGCATGGATATTTGAAAGAATAAATCTACATGGAACAACCTCCTGGCTATGTCTAGAATGACTCTAGCCTTGTTTGTCACCTTAAGAAATCTCTTTATGGTCTTAAACACGCTCCCCGATCTTGGTATTCCAAAATTGACAACTTTCTTATTACTTCTCTAGATGTCAATCTGATCCTAATGTCTATACCAAGAAAGTAGAAATCCATCTCATAATCCTTTTCCTTTCTGTTGATGACCTTATCCTTACTGGTAGTGACTCAAAAATCTTAAACCATGTGAAAACTAGCCTTAAGAAGAAATTTGAAATGACAGACTTAGGATTTTTGTACTATTTCCTTGGCCTCCAAGTTTTGCAAACCAATGAAGGAATTTTTCTTTCCTAGTCTATGTATGCTTGTCACTTTCTTCATCTCTTTCACATGGACAATTATAAACCATACCCTTATCCCTTTTAGTATGGATTCAATCTTACTTCCACCTGTACTTCTCCCAAAGTTGATGCCACCCTATACCGCCAGTTAATTGGTAGCCTGTTATACATGGCTCATACCCATCCTAATCTTTCCTTTGTTGTTGGTCTTGTTGACTGGTATATGAAAACACCCCATGAAATCCATTGGAAAGAAGATAAACGGATACTTCTCTATGTCCATGGTACAATTCAGTTCGAGATACATTACAGTTTAGAGGGGACTCCTTTATTGGTTGGTTTATTGATTCATATTGGGCTGACGACCCTGATGATCAGAAGCCTACTGCAAGTTATGTTTTCATCCTTGATCCATGACTTGCCACTTGGGCTTGTAAGAAACAACATGATATTGCACTTTCTTTAGTAGAAGCACATTACTGAGAAATGATAAATGCAAGTCAGGAAGCATTATGGCTTTGACAAATTCTTTCTAATTTTGGATTCCATCAGCAACATCCGACCAACATTTGGTGTGACAATCAGAGTGCCATATGTTAAGCCCTAATATTGTCTCATTACCCGTTAATTGGGGCATATTATATTAGTAATGTTATTTTATTTATGTCGGCTTTAGTCCATTAGTTGTAATTATACCTCCTAGTCTCCTCTATATACCAAGGAGACATTTTCATTTTGAATCATCTTGTACTTGAACATTTAAGTGGGGTAAAAGGAGGTTTTCCCCTTGAAGAGGTTTATTATCTGAAATTATCTCTTTTTCAAGGCATTGAGTACTTTTTCTGAGGTTTTTATATGTTATATTGATATTTGGTTCTTAACATATGGTATCGGAGCTCAAGGTCTTGGGGTTTCGCTGCTACATTTGAGACACCTTGGAATTTTCACTATAACTTGTTTTCTACAATGTTTCAGAAGGAACGGCTTGGAGGATATTTATTAGATAGATCAAGGTACGTTGATTTCAAAATTAAGCTCCTGAGGCCTTATACTTTCGGATATACAACCTGTACAAGATAGGGTTATGGAATCATCCTGAACTGAGTCATTGTGGAATTTTCGCTATAAAAACTTTTCTGTAACGTTTCATACCTTGAACTCTAGAGGATATTTACATAAATTAGTAAGGTATCTATGGTAAAAATTCCAGCTTCTTGGTCATCTTAAATATGTAGATACACCATGTGTAAGATGGAATTATCTGACTAGTCTATTGACTAGTCTCAAGAAGGTGTTCAGGTAAAAGAAACAATCATAACTTCTTCCTAGAGTATCCAAATTAGGTGGAACTGGTTGCATTGGATCGTTATGGACAGTCCGTAGTATTTCTAGTGTGAGTTTAGAATTTTATATCAATTATTTTATTGTGGGGAATGCTATACAAGTGGATCTACGGAAAGGCCAAAATGCGGCAAGTTGTGGGGAAGTTAGTAGATTCCACTTAACACATCAAATTTTGATCAGACCTATGGAATTACATGGGAAGAAATATCAGAGAGAACTACATAAAATAAATTTTCATACCAAGGAAGGGTGAAACTTGGGAGATACAACAGAAGAAATGTTGTCTAAGCGAGAACCACCTCAAAATCAAGGTTCAAAAGTGATACTTGGCCAACATGCCACCAAAAGGAACTTCTACATAAATAAGCCTCGAAAATCCTACTTGGACTCTTGATTAAGGTGTGAAATGTGTAGGGACATAAATGAACTACAAAAAGAATATAGTTCAATAGGCTAAAGTTGGATACTAAGATGGATGGTTTAAAAGGGGAGATCATGGAAATTATTGAAAAATTTAAGTATGAGAGAGACATGAAAGTGAAAATTCATCCCATGAAATTCACTTGTGAGTAGGGACACAAGGAAAGGTGAATCAAAATGGGAGACACTCAACTTTGGTTTGAAGACCAACCACGTTCCTAAAAGATTATTATGAGGAAGTTTGATGGAAAGCACCCGATCCACATGGATACTTAGGATGGAGCAATTCAGCAGTCTCAACTAATGTCCCACATACACAAAGGTACGAATTGCTTATTTATATTTAGAACCTAATCAATTTTGTATGTGATGGCTTTGTTCTATAGAATCCTTGTCACTTGGACAATTTTCATACAGAAGAAATGATAGCACACTCTGAGGATCTGAGAACAATACCTTCTTTAGCCAATTGATAAATCTCAAACAAAAGGGTTAGGTTCACAGAGCACATTGAGAACTTCAAAGAATGAATATAAAGGTAACCGATATTCTAGATGAGCACTGTTATGTATTCATACTTATGAATATAAAGGGATAAAATTCAAAATGAGGTTAAGCCTTTGGGAACCCAAATCGTGGGAGAATGCATTTAAAGGTGGCAAGAAATGTTGAGAAAGTAAAATATGGCTATGGCTACTAGAAGGATATAACATCTATATAGAGAACAATGCTCCTTCTTCTAAGAGACTTACTCAACCCTACAAGGTTGACACCTCAACAATTGGAAAGAAAATAAAGGTTTATTCTTTTAATTGTGACGGCCAAGTCTGATGGGGACATAGGAATTGGTGATAAGAATTATTCTACATAGATTGTGAAGAGGAGAGAAAAGAACAAGAACAAGAACCATCTCAAGATGAAAATGTAGGAAACTTGATTTAGATGCAGAGAGAATTAGAGCTCTACGATATGGAGTGCTTAATGCATTTACTTTTGGAGATTAGCACTCCTCAAACCCTCAGATCGAAGGATACATCCAAAGAAAAGGTAATAGTCCTAATTGATTACAGTGGTATCATGGCATTTCACTATAAATTAGCCAAAAGATCTCAATTGCTTTGTATATCTAAGCTAGATTTTCAAGTAATGATTAGATGGAGGAACTATCAATTGCTACGGAAAATGCAATAAGATTAATCTTACTATGGGGGAATATGTAATGAATAGTCAATGATTGCTATACCACTTAGTTGGTGTAGATGTTGTACTAGGAATCAATGGTTATAATCATTGAACATTGGCTTTTTAATTTTCAAGAACTTTTCATGAAATTTTCATGGAAGGAAAGGAAATTGAGTCAAGAGAATTTATCACCGAAACCCGGTAGGGTGATAAGCTTTAATGGCATGACAAAATTATTAGAAAAGGGGCATCAAGGAGTTATTGCACAACTATGCTCACTAGATGTTCAAACATCTAAGCCATCTATTCCTCAAGATATCCAAAGGATCATTGATAAGCATTCAAGTACTTTGGAATTCCCGGATGCCACCCATTCAATCATGATCATGAAATTCACCTAATTCACAGGAGTGTTCCTCCTAACATGAGGGCCAGCCTGAATACCTTACTCCCAGAAGAGTGAGAGTGAGCACATGGTTGAAGAAATGTTAGAGTCTGGCATTTAGTAGACCTAGCCAAAGTTCTTACTCACCGATTGGTAATGGTATTCAAGAAAGATATTTCATGGTGTATGTGTCCATATTAAAGAGATCTCAACAAGGTCACTAGTAAAGATAAGTTTCCCATTCCTTCATTCATGAATTGTTAGATATGCTACATGGAGCAATCTATTTCCACAAAATTGGATATTAGTTGAGGGTATCATGGTCCAGGAATGAGGAAGAAGATATCCAAAACAACATTAGAACTCATGAAGGCCATTATGAGATTTTGGTCATGCCTTTTGTGCCCACAAATGCACCTTCCACATTCAAAGTTGATGAATTCCATTTCAAGACCTTCCTTCGAAAATTTGTGTTAGTATTTTTGATGATATACTAATCTATAGCAAGTCTTAGAGGGATCATGTGTGACATGTTGACAAGGTGCTAAAACTACTAAAGACAACAACTATATACCAAAACCATCCAAATGTTTCTTTGGAGTAAAAGTGATTAGGAAGTATTTAAGGTCATATTGTATCTCATAGAAGGTGTCAAGGTGAACCCTAACAAGATTAAAGGCCGTGCAATGGTGGTCGATTCCCAAAACATTAAAGAATCTTAGAGGATTTTTGGGTTTGGCAGGATACTACCGAAGGTTTGTTGAACTATGGAAGAATACTTGACTGCTAACTTGACACTAACTAAGAAGGATGCATTTTCATGGACTCCAAAGGAAACTAAATTATTTGGACAACTTAAAAGGTGGTGATGTGTAAAGCTCTTGTCTTGTCACTCGGACTTCACAAAAACCTTTATTCAGATGTGATGCCTACGGAAATAGAATTGGTGTTTCGAGATGATGCAAAAGGAAAGGAGAGGGTACAGCTTTTGAAAGTCGACCACTCAAAGAGGGAAAGGACTTACAGGCATTTATGAGAAAAATGATGGCAATACTACATGCATTGAGAAATGGCGTCCTTACCTAATAGGTAGGCACTCAAAGGTAAAAATAGATCATGATAGTCTCTTAAATACTTCTTGGAACAAAGACCTTATCTTGAAGGAGCTAAAAAATGGGTAACAAGATATTGGGTTATGATTTTGAAATGGAGTCTATAAAGGGGAAGCAAAATGTTGTGGCGGTCACTCTCAAGAAAGGATGAAGATGTTGAGGGCATTCTCTAGCATACTATCTAGAATCATCCAACCCGATTGGATAATAGGCACTTAAAGGGAAAGTGAGGGATGAATGGAAGAATGTGAAAAAGTGTGGACTCTCATTTCAAGGGACTACTTGTGAGGATTCCAGTGCATTGGAGAAATACATTTGGAAAAATGATTCACTATGGTACAAAGATAAGCTTATATTTATGTAGAACTCCCAAATCAAACAAAAGGTACTATTGGAATTACACACCTCTCGAATAGGAGGGCACTTGGGATTTTTGAAAACCACCATAGAGTCCAAAGAAGGATTTTTGGGGATGGACTTAAAGCCCGATGTTCAAAAGTTTTTTGGGAGAATGTTTGGTTTTCCAATAAAATAAGTTGGAAACAATTAATACCCCTGGTCTTTTTACAACCATTATCCATCCCAATTAGGTGTTGGGAGGAGGGTTTCCATGGATTTCATCATGGGGTTACCAAAGTGCGGAGGGAAAGAGTGTCATCTTGGTGATTATTGATAGACTAACCAGGTACGCACACTTTTGTGAACTCTCTCAATCGTTCAAAGCTAGTACAATTACCCACCGCATTCATGGAGCAGTTCAAAATACATGGTAGCCCAAAGATTATTATGGTAAATGAGAGAGAATCCCATCTTCAGCACTTTGGACATTTTGGACATAATTATTTTTCTTGTTTGGTTACTCAATTGGCTCATAGCTCATCCTATCATCCTCAATCGATGGACAAACCGAGATAGTGAACAAATGTTTGGGAAGGCTACTTTGTTTTGTCTCTGATAAAACAAACACAATGGTTCAAATGGTTACCCTTGGCGGTGGTGAATTATAACACTTCTTCCTCTTTGCAACAACAAAATGACACCATTTATGGCACTTTATGGATACCACCATCCTTCCATCCCACTTCTTCTCTAAAAGAAAAATCTAAGGTTCAAGCAATGGGAAGATCACATTGAAGATCAAAAACAAGTTCAAATCTTAAGGACAACGACCATAGCACGAATCATGAAACAAAAAGCGGATCAACTGTCATTAGTGATAAAAGTTTTGAAGTAGAGGGATTGGGTATTTTTTAAGACTACAACCATATAAAGCGGATGTCCCTCAAGCAAAATAGAAGGATAATAGAATTATCACCAAATTACTATGGCCCTTATAAGGTGTTGCAAAAGATTGTTACTATGGCATACAAATTGGGTTGCATGCATCTTCACGAGTAAACACATTTTTCCATGTTTCATGTGCCAAAAAGAGGGTTATAAACAAGATCCCAATTCGAAAGAACTATATTGCCAAAGGCTTGACGGGAAGGGGAAAAATCATGTTGGGCGAGATCCATCGACACAGGAATTTGCCAGTGAAGTTAGATCCATTTTGGAGTATACCATTAATGGAGAAACTATCGATTTGAAGATTTTTGGGAAGATGAGCCTTTTATATGGAAGTATCTAGAGTTACTCAAGCGTTGAGGTTGCTTACTTGTCTCAGGGGAGTGGCATGTTAACCCCTAATATTGGGGCATATTATATTAGTAATGTTATTTTGGTAGTAGGCTTTGGAGGACATTATTTGTAATTATACCACCTAGTCTCCCTATATATACCAAAGGAGACATTTTCATTTTGAATCATCTTGTACATGAACATTTAGGAGGTGGGGTAAAAGGAGGGTTCCCCTCGAAGAGGCTTATTATCACGAAATTATCTCTTTTCAAGGCATTGAATACTTTTCACGAGGGTTTTCTATGCTATGATATTTGGTTCTAACACCATAAATCTCACCAAATACATATTTCAACATCAACACAACAAACATGGTATACACATACACTTCGCCATAAAGCTCATTCATGATCAAGTTATTGAGTGCTATTTTTCCCTACAAAAAAATCAAGTTATAGACATTTTCACGGGAAGTCTCTTAGAAGTTTTCCAAAGCTTCAATCTATGTTAAGAATAAAGAATTTTTCATTAAGGATGAAGGCCAAAATGCCTCCTTCCTTCTCCTATTGTGTCCATATTTTAAAATCAATCATATACCAAGTTGTTCTTAGGGGGATGTTAGGATATTTAGACACTTAGGAGTTAGTTAAGATCTACTTAGTCTAATGTGTTGTTAGGTAAATGTGTGTTTTCTTAGTGTGTTTTTTCTTTGGTATGCATTTGCTTGGTAATCCAGAGCGATCCGCGATATGTTCGACATAGAAGTGATCTGATGATTCTATATTCTCTCGATATTAAATTCATTGATCCATGGCTTAACACGATTGGGCCATGATCTCTATTTAAAAACATGGAGGATAATTTGTCGATGATGGGTGTGAGAAATTCTCTTGTAAAGTCTCTTTGTAAATCTTTTTATTTTGCATTAATAAGTTGCTCCAAGTGGCAGCGTTGGATGGGGTAGTGGATGTTTCCAGAAATAGAAGTTTTACCTTAATGAAAACATCGTGGTATTTGATATGGTTGTGTGAGAGTGGTTATTGAAGTTGTTCACCCTCGTTGGAATACGTGTTGTTGAAGACACTTCAAGGCGTTCCAACTCCTCTGTTGGAATACCTGTGTTGTTGAACACTTCAAGACGTTCCAACCAACATGATGAGCTTTGCATATTACACTGAAATTTTCAACAAGATTAAATATTTTAGGCTTAAGGTTCAAAGCTTGAATATGAGGGATAGGATTAATGGATTCATCAAACATTTTCATTTCATTTGTTGCAATCTTCCTATCAGAAATAATGTCATCATAATGTAATGAATATTCATATAAATGATTCAAAAACATAGGAATTTCCTTGAACTCATCATCATTATCGAAAGAAGAAGCGTACATATCTAGAGAATTATGCATACAATTATTGAACTCCTTGACTCCCTCTGATTGAAACAATGGATTTGAAAAAGTATTATACAATTCAAGATATTGAACAAACCAATGAATATTTTCAAAATAAGACTCATCGTCCTATATATCTATTGAATTGAAAGGGTTTTCATGCATTGAATTGACCATTCATGAGTAAGATCATCAAATAAAAATGTATCATAAAGGGGATTAAAGATATAGTCATAATCATCTTCACATCCAAACTCTTGATCACAAATAGTGAAGGCATTATAATTAGGCCCAAGGAAAGAGGGCTCCAAAGATATCTCAAGGTAAGCATGATTTTAAGATTGATATTCAAGGGAGAGCATGTGATCTTGTAAATATTGGATGTTGGGCATTAAGGATGAAAAATATTTGTGTGAATCAAGAACATCAAAGGAGAAACCTGTTCTACAGAATTTCTCTTCAAAATCAAGGCAAGTGATTAAGATTAGCTCCATATTTTGAACATTATTTTATTCCAACTTCCAAAAGTAAAGAGGTGGTAGAAGATCATAATAATGTAAGAGGGCAGACAAGTTGGTAGGGTGAATATTCATAGTGATACAATTATACAACTTGGTAAATATAAGATTAAATTCAAGAATGCTTTCATTATCTTCCATGTGCAAGTGATTAAATGTTTTAAGATGATCATAATGATTATCAAAGTGTCCAAAAGTATAAATAAACCAAAAATAAAGTTCAGACCATGTCAAGATGCATTCATCAGGAAGGTTGGCAAGCAAGGAAGCAGCATTACCCTGAATGGATTTTATAAACAAGAGCATGCAACTATCATTATGATTAAATCTAAGGATGATACAAGCATTGGAAAATGCACGAAGATGCTCTTCCACTGTAACAATCACATCACCATGAAATAAAGGCAAATGTTTCTTGAATTTGTAAGGAAAAGGATTAACAGAGTAAGTGAGCTTCAAAGGGATAGGTACAAGCCAAGGGTGGTTGTTCAAGCCTTCCTCAAATTCAAATATTCCATACTTGTGAATGACTTTCCTAGGATTAGTAGCTAAAACCATAGGGTTACAACCACTAAACATGTTTCCAATCAACTGAGACATAAAATTTTGGAGAGGATTAAAGATTTGAAATAATTAAAACAAAACTAGGAAATAACCATTGAACAATCCTCCCTAGTATGGTCGCCAAAATATGTTGATGCCAAAGAACTAGGGTGTTCTTAACACCAAAATTTTGAACCTCTTGGTCAACTAAACCAAGAAAAGGCGGGTATGGTCACCCTATTTTATAGCCTAAAATTAAACATTAGACCCTAACAACATAGATGTCTAAGATGAATATCTCTTTTTATGACTTTTGTAACTATTCAATTTTTATAAGTTTTGTAACTACATGATTTTTTTATGTTTTTGTTTATGTACATGAGAGATAAATTAAACTAAGGTTGTTGCAAAATTAACCAAACAATTGTAAAAGTTAAATAATTAAAGAAAAAGAAGTAGAAACAAACTTTGTATTTTGATGTTTTGTGTATTTTTCAAATTGTATCATTTTGTATTTTATTTTAATTTAAACACAATAAACATAAAAATTCAATAAAAAAATATTCATATATAAATGCAAAAATTTAAACAATTAAACAAGAAAACTGAAAAAAAATAAACTAAGTTAACAAATGAATGATTGTAGAAAAACCTAAAGACAAATTTTTATTTTATTTTATATTAACAAGGTTAGTATAATTTAACAAAGAAAGAAAACAAAACTAATATGACTAATTATTTACGAGAACTATTTGAGATTAAAAAAAAAACAAATTGAAAAGGGATTTTTTAATGTTTTCTTTAACTAAAAAAAATGGATGAATGAATAAAAGGAAGAAAAAGTGATATTTGTTTTCTTTTATTTTCTTTTAAAGAATGAAGTTAACAAATGTTTAAAGCGAAAAAAAATGAATTAAATAAAAAATGAAAATGAAAAAAAGTTAAAAATATATACATACATTGAAATTAATATAAAATATGAATTGAGATATAACCACATTTTTGTGGATTGAATATTAAACCAAAAAAAAAAGTAAAAATAAAAATAAACTAGTAAATTCCAGAGCCCAAAGAGTTTGATTTTTATTTTTAAATGAAACCTCATACATTTTTTTGGATTCTTTGAAGCTTTCAAGCCCCATGAGAAATTAGACCATAGTTCTAGTCTTTAACTATTCAAGATGATATGTTACATCATACATTGAATAGCCAAGAACAAAAGAAAGACAAAGCAGAAAATTGAGTCGGATTTTTAACGAAGCAATGCCGATGAAACTTTAGGTAGCTATCTGCATACAAGAAAATTGATTAGTACTGAAAAAATTAGACTCAAAACACATCATACTTAAGAAAATAAACAAATGACCTCTATAAATCAACCCAAAATCAGCCATGCTTTGCTCCTTCTTCCACTCTGCAAGACATTCCATGCTATCAACAACTTCATCAAACGTTTGTACAAAGAAAGAGTGGAGTATGAATAGTAAAATAAAGATAAACTCACAATGCTTCAAGCATACCTCTCTCCAATTTGTTTTTCTTGGTAGTTTGTATGTTGCTTCTTTTATATTGTTTGATGAGCGGTTTGAGTAGTTGTGGTCGTTGTTTTGTTTAATGAACTAGAACCGACCTTTAATAAATAAAAATTTAAATGGAAATATTGTTATTGTTTTTAATCCACGTTTTGATTTTCGTTTATGTTTTTGATCATGCAAATTGTTTATTTATGGATGATTTCTCCCTGTATTTATCAATCACTCTTTTTTTATTGTTATCGGCTCTGTTGAAGAGTAATAAGCCTTCATAGATCACTAATTATTTTCATGAAATTGGCTCTCCTAGAAATGGCCTTAGGATGATTTGGATTAAGATCCATGGTTCCATTGCAGTCTACAATGGCATATCAAATGTGGATAATATATGACCTCAACTCTGGTTGTAGATGGAGGAAAAGGAATAATTGTTTTGTCTCTCCAGTAACCGTAATATGGGGAACTGAGGTAATATCCAATAAGAACTCTAGAAAAATACTCAAGTTTTTAAAGACACAAATACAACTCATATAAACATTGTTTATGATGTATAATTGTTTCCAGGAATAGAATCAAATCTCAGGCTTGGTAATATTTCACTTGTGAAAAAATCACACCATTTAATAGGTCAAGACACAAGACATATGCCTAAATTGTTGGATCTAATGCTTAGCAGTCATGGCAATTGACGAGATAAAATAAAATAGCATTACTAAGCATGATGCGTTCTTGAAGGAGGAAATAACCTATCAGTTCATTTTTTAATCTCCAACATATTTTTAGAGAACATTACCTACCACCTCAGAGACAAACATTGCATACCTTTTGAATGTTATTGATGGGTATCATACTAGATCGATGGTGAGTAGGAACATGTGGTGCTTGACTTGTGCAATGATTGAAACCTTCGACCCCCGGGTCTGCATAAATACCATTAGCAACACGATTATGAAATCTATCTCTTTCAATAGATGAAACTATATTATTAGTGAGCCTTCTCACAACCCAATATCTTGAAATCACCAACAAACCACATGCACTTCTCCACCCAACTTGCCAAAGATGGAATAACAATATTAACATGAACATAGGAGGTTGGAATGCACTCTGATTGGAGTAGTTTCCACCTTGAATATTTTCCTTTGTAACATGGTCACAATTCTTCTTAAACATGGACACCAACAAAATGAATCTATTCAAAGGATAGAATGCATGATTGAACAAGAAACTAAAATAATGGCAATTGTCTTCAATATTTTTTTTTCGTTGATCATTGGACAATGGGTGAATGTTATTAATCTGTAATAGGTATAAATTCCATGCTTTATGACAAGTAGATCGCATAGACATAAAATGATGGAAAGTTTCATGTTATTTTCATGAAGTTTATCCTTTGGTTTCCTCGATGAATAGTTTGGATACTTTCAATGATTTCCCCATACCATATATTTAGTGTTGGATCAATGCTATAAGATAATGAATGGCATTGCTACCTCCACCATTGTCATTTTTCAAGGAACGATGACAATTTTTTTATTAGAACTTAATTGTGATCCAAGTGTGGAAGATGCAACTCTAATTATTGATTGTATTTCCCTATGAAACCTTACCATAAAACTCTTATACAAGCTCGGAAGAAAGGATAAGCAAACTATATTAGTTTCACAGGCTGTAATACCCCGATTTTGAGTCCCCATATTAATAATGTATTTTGTTATTTTATGAAAGACGAGAGTGCCCAAACAATTAAAAGTGGTCGGAGTGCCTAGGAAAATGTAATGTTGTGATCATTATTAATAATAAAATACATCATTGTCTATCAGGTGGACAAGGACAAGAGTTATAGGGGGATATGATTCCATGAGAGAGGGGGATTAAGGGGCCAAGTGTTTTTATTATATTTTATTTACCCATAATTGTTTTAATTGAGAGAAGTGGTTACATGAGATTCTTGGGGAAGGTCATGTGGTTCTTGATTTCCAAGTAAATATATGAACCCATATTTTGGATCTTTTCGGGTACACTCATTG
Source organism: Picea sitchensis (assembly GCA_010110895.2). Classification (NCBI taxonomy): domain Eukaryota; kingdom Viridiplantae; phylum Streptophyta; class Pinopsida; order Pinales; family Pinaceae; genus Picea; species Picea sitchensis. The sequence continues at coordinate 121,209 of SNQJ01S0011732.1, read as the reverse complement.
TCCATTGTTTACACTCTTCATTCTATTCAATCTCCATTCAATCTTTCACTCATTCATTCTTGTTCTTGGTTGGGAGATGGGGGTGAATTTTTTAGGAAGGAATCCATTGTTTGTTGGTCGTAGTATTTTCTCATGTATTCTAGCCATGAATTAATTCTTGCATGTCTGAGATGTATGGACATGTGTTAAGTTTTGTTCACAACTGTGAATCCTAAGAGTCCCAACATAGATATTCTTGACCGGATGCACTGGAGCCCTGGAAGGAGGTGGATATCCTAAGGGACCGCATGGAAGATAAGGGATTCCATTCTCTTGGGTTGTGCAGGCTCAAGAGAAGAGAGATGGTGTACTTTGGATTGTTGTGCATTGAGAAACCTGTGAGAGATTTAGAGCTGACTTGTTTGGGAAGCTGAGTGACACCCTGGAACTGTTCTTGTGTATTCATAGATATGGCTCGGGGGTGACCTATTGTTGAGACTTGGAATAACAACATCTATGTTTGGGTGGAACGTCCTTGTTCTGCAGTCAATTAGTGATTGAATTTACTTAATATAAGTGATCTATGTCTTGGTTTCCTTTTCTTGTATATTTATTTCCACTATGTATTAATTATTATCTATGAAATTCACATTTACAAAATGCATGCTTGTTGATTATTGTTGTCCATGGAATAATATTCACTTATTTTATGTTGTAACATGAATCTTGATTACTACATGTGAGTCTTTCATGCTTCTTTATTAATTATATGTTATCAGAATTTTGAAATCAGTTTTGAAGTGTGTTTGAAGTAGCGTGGTCAACCTATGGGTGGTTGGGTATGTTACAGATTAGTATTATAGCTTCTGGTTAAAACATTAGACTGGTATGGCTTGGACAAGTGAAAATAAGGTAGATTCGTTGTCAAATATTTCAATATGTGTGAATTTGGGGAAAAGGTGGAAAATTGGAGAGAAAAATATCTAAATTTGTGAGAAAAATCGAGTTTGAAATAATTTAGAATTGTCTGATAAGTTAATGGGTTCGATATGCATATTTGTATATCTAAATTCGACCTAGAAGGGATTTTTTATTTTATTTTTAATGGTCGTTGTAGTACAGGGAAGAGTTCAAAGAATTGATGGTCGAGATCGTGTTCGATCTCGAGATCAACGACCTAGATTCGCCATTGATAAATTTACAAATTGATAAAGTTTTGAAGTTTGACAAAGTACCAAATCAATGGATGAGATTCATTTTGAAGGTTTGGAAAAGGAGGAAGATCGATGGTTCATATTCATTTTCGGTTGTTTAGGAGGTTGGAGAAAAACAATAGTCGAGATCATCTTGGCTGGGAGATCAACGACATAGATCACTTGGGTTTTGGTCGAAATTGTCTAAGTGTTGAGAATCGTCATCTAAAATCGTTGATGGTTGATGGCTCGAGGATCATCGAGTTTAGTGAAGTGTTGAAATTTGTCCAAATGACATCTAATATCGTCGATCACCGATAGATCAAGGATCGAAGACTTTGGGTGAAGTTTTCATTCAACTAAAGGAAATATTTCATCATCAATGGCCAACATATCATGGATCGATGACTTTAGGAGCAGTTTTCATTTGGCCAAAGGAAATATCTAATTGTCGATGGTCGACGAATCAGTGATCGACGAATTTGGGCGAAGTTTTCATTCAACCAAAGGAAATATTTGACCACCAATGGTCGATGGGGAAAGAAGGTGATAATGTATCATGACACGTCAAAATGCACATGTCATTCCACATCATCCCAGTTAATTCCTCAAGATTACGTGTCATGCCATGTTAGCATCTATATGTCATACCACATCAGCATAGTTTCCATGTCAACTAACAAAGATGACTAATGGCCAACGGTTGGGTCGATCAAATTGAGGAATTGTTTTTGGAATTCCTCAGGGATCATCGATCATCGATGGGATGATGGTCAGGCTTTGACCAAATTGGTAGGGATTTTCATTCGCTAACAACCGACGACCGACGGGTAGTTTGGAGTCGTGTGCAAATCGGTCGTCGGGGAGTTGGGTTAATGGCCGACAATCGGGTCGGAAGTTTGGGAAATTTTGTACACTCCAAAGGATAACTTCGATTTCCAATGGTCGATGGATCACAAATCAATGGTACATATTTTTTCTGACTTGATATTGACGGTGAAGATTGCACTTAGTCAAAATTGTTCCATAGTTTCAAAAAAACAATTTGGAGCCATTTTCTTATTTTGGCCATCATTGGAGAAAATTAACTCATATTGGGATGAAAATTATGGTTTTTGTTTGCAGAGAGGAGATATAGAAAAGTGTCAGAGAGGGCCATTGTTCAATTTTGCATGGATTTGTCAGAAATTTCAAAATAGTGGTTTTTAAAGATCTGGGTCTAAATAGTTGGTAGATGTCCTTATTAAGATGAAACATTTGGGGAGAGTCCAAAAATTAGAAATGTAAATAACACAGACGGGAGATGAATAAATCATAAGGGGATTGGAATGGGGATGTTGAAATAGGCCAAAATCCACTATTCCAGGCCACTTTTTGTGGATTTTTGAGATTTTCAGAGGAAGTAAAGTGACTAGATGACAAAACTAGGAAATTTTATTTACTTGAAATTTTATATAATCATTGAGACAAACAACTCTAGTGTCGTGAGATTTTTCCAGAAGTGCACAAATTGTGAGATAGACAGTTTTGCTAAAAATTCCAAGTCTAGAAAAAGGGGTGAAAAATGACAATTGCATATTCCAAATTGTTGTAGTTTTTTACTGGAGCATTAGCTTGAAAATATGATAGTTTTTATGAATTCCTTGTCATTATTTTTATCTATGTCTCATATAAAATTTTCTCTAGTTCCTGATATATTTATGTCTATAGTTGACATAAATTGGCATTTCAATAAAAATTGCACCAGTGGAGAAATTGCATAAAAAGGATGAAAGTGGATTTTTTAGGAAGCCATAACTTTCAGCTCAAAGATTGGATTGGGGCATGAGTATAGTCGTTGGAATTTTTTTCATAAGATAATAACCTTGAATTATTATAATTTGGATAATGATGATATGTCTCTTCATGAATTGAGCAGAAAAAGGACATGTAGCATTAATTCACAAAAACATTATAACATGCATAATGCTAACAAAAATGGTTGCTTGCACATTTTTTAGAATTAGGGATATAAACTTATCAGTTCAAGATAAGAATGCATATTTTGGACACATAGGAAGGAGAGGGAGCCTTCAGTCATGATAAATAAGCCAAAGGTCAATATTTCAGTGTTGGTAATGCATAGATAGAATCAAATGGGAACAAGAGCGGAGGGGAACAAAAAACATTAATAGATATTGTGAGAAGCCTAAGAATAGAAGTGTTGATTTACAAAGAAAACAATGAAATTTTGATGAGAGAACAAAAAAAAAAATACTCAAGTGATGCAAAAGCCTAAATCAGTTGCATATGCAAGCAAAGAATGGACCAAACTCAAGGCAGGAGGAAGAGGGAATAAAATATGAAAGAAGAGATAACTATAGAAGATATGGTCATTCAAGAAGTGCCAATAGAACTCATATACATCACTCACCTCCTTAATCAACAAAGAAATTTTATGCATCTGAAGACTCCATAAGCAGTCCAGAAGTGTCTCTTGTTAGACACTAAATAACAAGACATGAATTAGACAGTTTGCAAGGAGAATTGAGGAATATTAATCCACCATCATTTGATGGTGAAAGAGAAAGGGAAGATGATGTTGAATATTGGTTTCTTGGAATCAGAAATTACTTTCAGTTGCACAACTACTCATCCAACCTAGAAGCCAGAATTTCCACATACCATTTGCATGGAAAAGCTTCTATGTGGTGGGATCAGTTGAAGCAAGTTAAGCACATTAATGAGAACATGATCACTTGGAATAAATTAAAGAGATACTTTCATAAGGACTGTCTTTCACGCACTTATATGACAAGAAAATTCAAGAGTTATTTGAACTAAGGTTGGGAAGAATGACCATGATAGAATATGAAAATAAGTTCTTGGGATTGCTGAAGTATGTAGGATTTATCAAGGATGAAAAAGTGAAGATACAAAGGTTTTTTAGTGGAATTCCATCCTTTTATAAAGAGAATGTTAAATATTATGAACCCAAGACTTTGACAGAGACCATCGGGAAGGCTAAGTACCTATATGAGCAAGGAAAGGGCAATGAATGCATACATAAATCTTGGAAGGATATGAATAAGGAGAAATTTGATCAGAGAAGGAAGGGATTCAAACCTCCTTTCAACATAAATAGTCCAATTACAAATAAGAAAGAACAACCTACTAACAATGAATCCAATAAGGAAGACTCCTTGGGAAAAATAGGAAGACTTCAAATCTAATGTTAGGGGTGCAAAGAAAATCGCATATGCAAGGATTTCCCTCACATAGGAGATAAAGAGAATAATGTGCACAACATCCACGAGGTTACAACAATAGAAGACATGGGGATAATATATGTAGCCTTACAGGATCGACAAGAAGAGTACCAATCCAATATGATTGAAGTGGAAGGTAATATCATTAATCATCTTGTTGTTATTTTATTTGATTTAGGAGCAAGCCATTGTTACATTGATCCTAAAATAGTGGCTAGATTACATTTGGAGAAAAGTAAGCTTGAAAAGTCAAGTTTGGTTCAACTAGCCACTGGAACGAAGAAGGATCAATAAGATGGCCAAAGGTTGTCCAATAAATATGAATGAAGTGAGTATTAATGTTGATATGAACATAATCCCATTAGAATATTTTGACATCCTAATTGGAATGGATTGGTTAATGGACCAGCACCATGTTGTCCTACATTGTCATAACAAGACATTTACATGTCTTCATGAAGAAGGAAAACATAGCACTATGAAACAAATTCCAAGACCCATTTCTATATGGGAGATTTATTCCTTAGAGCTGAAGAGATGTTTCAGGAATGGATATCAATTGTGTGCAGCTCATGTGGAGGAGCCAGAAAAAGACAAAAGGGCCAAGCCTTGAATATTTTCTAGTATTGCAAGTGTTTGAATATGTATTCCAAGAAATACCAAGATTGCCACTGAAGAGGGAGATGTATTTATCTATTGATTTAGTACCTGGAGTTTCCCCAATATCAAAAAAACCTTATATAATGAGTACACTTTAATTGAAATAATCACAAATGCAGTTGGAAGAATTGTTGAAGAAAGGGTACATACACCCAAGTGTTTCACCTTGGGGAAAAATGGTACTGTTTGTCAAAAAGAAGGATGGAACATTGAGGCTATGAATTAACTTTAGACAGGTGAATAAAGCCACGGTGAAGAAAAAATACCCACTACCCAGAATTGACGACCTCTTTGATCAGTTAAGAGGAGCAAAGATATTTTCAAAGACGGACTTGAGATCCGGATACCGTCAAGTAAGAATCAAGGAAGAAGACATCAATAAGACAACCTTTAGAACTAGGTATGAACATTATGAATTTGTGGTGGTGCCATTTGGACTGACCAATGCACTAGTTGTCTTTATGTGCTTAATGAATGGCATATTCGGAAATTATCTAGATAAGTTTGTCATTGTTTTCTTGGATGACATACTTATTTATTCTAAGTTCGAGGAAGAGCTTGAACATCACTTGAGGTTGGTGTTGCAAGTGCGAGGAAACATCAACTTTATGCCAAGCTTAGTAAGTGTTCTTTTTACCAAGAAAATATCCATTTTTGGGGGGAGATCATTTCAGAAGAAGGTATAGGAGTAGATATAAAAAATATTGAAGCCATTAGAGGATGGTCAACACCCATCAATGTTCCAGAAATCAGATCTTTTATGGGATTGGTCGGATACTACAGGAGGTTTATAGCACGGTTCTCGAAGATTGTTCATCCCATTACTTCTTTGCAAAAGAAGGGAATTAAGTTTGAATGGACAACTGAGTATGAAGAAAACTTTAATTTGTTAAAGGAATTACTTATTAGTGCACCTATTTTAAATATTTCTAACCCACATGAGAATTTTGTGGTATGCACAGATGCATGCAAGGAAGGACTTGGTGGATTCCTCACTCAAAATGGGCATGCCATTAGTTATGATTCTTGTTGAGTCTCCTTTTTGTCACCTCCAATTGCCTTATTTTGTCCCATATCCTGACCAATTTTGCCTCATAAATATGAACTCTCTATCTATTTTCTTCAATAGACATGTCCTTTAGAAAGTATTGTGTACATATGAGGTAACTTATGTTTAATCATGATTTATTAATGATTTGGATTGAATATTTGATGTTTTAAGCTCTCTAATTACTTTGAATGATCTAAGAAGACCTTATGAAAACAAATCTTATTCACATGATACTTGTTTCAATGTTCATCTAGTACTCATCTCGTCCAGTACCAATTTTGTGCTCGTCTGGTACCAAGGTTGTGCTCGTCCGGTACCAACATCAACAACCGTCTGATACTAGAAATAATTCAAAATTTTGGAATGATTCTAGAAGAAAATCGAGGACATGCATTTTGTATAGAGCGAATTTTACATGCTAACATGTGGGGAATAATTCACCCATATCACACTTGTGGACCTCCAGCTTAGGGGGAATGATTCTGCAAAAATTAGCAAAAATCTGAAATTGCCAACTTCCGCCTCGATATCCATGGAGATGGCATCAGATATAGAAATTATACGAAATGGGTTTTGTCTATAATGTGTAAAATTGAGTAACGAGAGGGCACTTTTCCAAAATTTGAATTTTTTGAGAAGATATGGGTGGATCTCTAAATCGAATCTTCCCAAATTGATGAAAAACCCTGATTTTTGGGATTTATCCTAAAATTGTAAAAATTGTTTTCCGAGTTTGAGGATTCGGTTTCATCCACTCCTCCATGGATTTTATGTATAAATAAGACCTCATAGATCTAAGTAAAGGGGAAGGAATTGTTATGTTGCAGATTGGATTTTTGAAAAGACATTTTTTGTAAACCTACTTGTTGAAGATTAATGCAAGTTTGAATTCAATGATCTTGTGTGTCTTTTAGAATTTAGCATCTCCTGATATAAAAGATTCCATGTTGGCATCGGAAAGGGACAGCTATCCAGCTTGGTAATCTCATCGTAAATTATTAGTATAGATTTTTATTTCATGTACTTGTTATTTTGATTTCATGTTATTTTATTTTGATTTCACTATTAGAATTTAATGCAAAGTGTGGCAGTGAAGGAACAGTTGGATATCCATCTTTCACCATACATAAGCCTATAATGGAGCATCCCACTACACTTAGCTTTCTTTTCCATAATTGATTAGATTACACTTTGCAAACACAGGCACAATTAGGACCTCCATCTCTCACCCTACATGCACCTACAATGGAGTGTCTTCCTCTACCTATTATTTCTTCTAGAATTGATTTGTGCTTTATTTTGAGAATATACATCGTGCAAGTTGTTGTTAGTTTAGTTTCTCTAGGAGACAGATTCAAAGATCATATTTTTCTTCATAATCCTACAATGAACAGATTAGTCACCTGAGCAAGAGCTCGAATCATATTTTTTATGAGCTTTTCTTTCCATCTTTTGAATTGTGTGAAGAGTGTGTTAGCACTGAAAGTCACACTTTGACTGCTAAAGTGTAAGCTCAACACCCATCAAAATGTAACAGATAACTTTGGTTTTGAATAGGTGGATCAGCAAGATGGATAAATAAAGAGAGAGGGCAGTGAACTGTAGATCAGTAGGCTACACCAATGGGCAATGGAGTCACAAACATCCCACTCATCTAAGGCACAAAAGTTGGTTAACAGAAAACACGATTATATGCTGATAGGTGGAAGAAATGAAGAAGGAAAACATAAGATAGAATGTTCAGTAAATAGAGATGCTCTCAATTCAATGAATCAACAAATACTTGAATATAAACAATGACTGATGGGAAAAATACAGTAGATCCTCTGCTGCTTAGGGATCCATAAATCATTGACAACCTTTGATCCTCAAATCTGCAACATATTCAAATAAGAAGAAATATAAAAGAAGAGTTACAATCTGAAATCACATCTCTCATGAGTCTCCAATAGCAGTAATGCTTACAATCATAAAATGCCCACAGGCTTACAAATGAACACACATAGGAAACTACCTATTCCTACTCTCTCTAGCCTCTCTTGGCTCATCAATCCCTCTTCTCCAAGAGATATCTCCCTCTTTAAATATAAAATAGCATCCAAATAACCTAAGGAGGTCAAATCCCATCTCCTCCATTGGATTCTAAGCCTTGAAGATAGGTGGCAACAGTCAAAGAGACAAAAATCCAACAAACTGCTGATTTTCAGGAATTTGTTGGAAGTCATTAATAAATTGTTTCCACCTCATGCATGAGGCCTTTGCTGGAGCTAAATATTAGGTGTAGGTGTCCCTTGAAATCTAATTGATCCTTGATAAGTCATTTGAACCCTCCTTGACATGTGGCAACCTCCCAACAAGGAGAATATGAAAACCATGACCGCTACAGGAAATTAGTATGCAACACCTACTTCTATATCCAATATCTCTCAAACCAAAACACATTTTGAAAAAATGAGAGTTTTTTGTTATTTGGAATGTTATGAACAAAAATATCCTCCAGTTTTCAAAAATACATCATCAACTACTCATAACCCAGGTTTTAAATTAGTGACTCAAAACCGGCAGAATAACTCTGCACAATTTAGCCTCTGCCAGAATATTACACAGCGCCTGTAGGTAGTGCCCGACTGTGTTTCTGCATGCAATTCGGTAGAATAAATCCATGGGTGCTTTGATTCTTGAACTTGCATATTGGGAATAACTCAATATAATTTCAATTTTCCCAAAACAAATAAAAATCCCATAACAATTGTATTCATTTGCCAAAATGAATAATGAAATGCAGATTCTGTTCTCTGTGAAATATTAGGTAGTGACACTTATGCAACGCTGAGGATTAAACCAATATTGTGCTAACATAGGCTCCATGGGGGATAGAGTCCTCCCTGTGAGGCTCTAAGAACTCTTGTAGTTTTAGTGCCTTATCCTTTGGGCTTGTGGAGTCATGCTCTCAACCTTTAACCTTTGCAATATGCTTTGATCTGTGACCTTAAGCTGAAACTAAATGAAAATGAAAACTAGAACTGAAAAAATGATGAAAATGATTCTTGTCCAACAAGCGTATTGCACACACCTACTCTAATTATTGGGAAACTGAAGCGTTCAAGTTACTGAAACAACCAACGAAGCCATTTCAACATTTTTTCAACTGTTTGAAGTTTTGAAATGTGCTTCCTTAAGCACCAGAGATAATTCTTACTTGAAGGCGCGTCAAAGAAACATTTGGAAATACACTTTCCATTGAAGAAATCAATGAGCCTAGGCCCATTTTCTGCTCGCAGACAGGCTGCAAATGGATCCTAAAAAACATCATCAATACTTTCCCCTATAACATTGCTTTGTGTAAAAAGGAAAATCATTGCATTAGGTCCTTCATCCACTGTTCTTGGTTGTTCTATGGCTTGTTGATTCTCTGATTCATCCTCAGTGCATATGGCCATGGTCCACTCCTGGTCATGAGGTGTATTAGGAAAAAGGCTTAGTGATGCTTGTCTTTCTTTAATTTCAACCTTTCTCGT
>SNQJ01S0011732.1:96810-111550 GCA_010110895.2 Picea sitchensis | reverse complement strand
ATATATGATGCATACCCCTCACAACAATTCTCAAAAAGTCTTTCAGCTGGATAAATTTTCTTGCAATGAGAATAAAAAACATCATGAAAGTCCTTCAAAGAGGAAATACTAGAAGAAGGTAGTGTTCTATACCATTGCCTCGCATCGCCTTCCAATGAATACATGAACATTTTCATCAATATATCTTCATGATGAATGTCAAGTTGTTGCATCAAAACATAAAATTCATGAACATGCTCAATAGGGATATCATTCTCACCTTCATAAAATCTGGGCAGTAGATCTTGCCATTCATCAATTTGAGGCACAGGATGTGGATAACAATCTATGGCTGAGAAATTGAGTGGGGCAAACCACCTAGCCAGGATAGCCTTCATAGCCATTTGATTGGCCTCATCCCGAGTGGAGTCATCAACAGATTCTAAACAATGGAGTCGTCATGGTGAATGTGCAGTCTTGAAGGTGTCCAACTTTAGTCACCATCTAAAGATGGAGATGTGTAGTGTCGTTCTTCCCAAGGATCTTTTCAATCTGCTCAAATCTATCCCCGACAATGGAACCAAAAATGCTAGCACTGAAAGTCACACTTTGACTGTTAAAGTGTAAGCTCAGCACCCATCAAAATGTAAGAGATAAATTTTGTTTTGAATAGGTGGATAAACAATATGGATAAATAAATAGAAAGGGAAGCAAACTGCAGATCAATAGGCTACACCAATGGGCAATAGAGTCACAAACATCCCACTCATCTAAGGCACAAAAGCTGCTTAACAGAAAACACGATTATATGTTGATAGGTGGAAGAAATGAAGAAGGAAAAAATAAGATAGAATGTTCAGTAAATAGAGATCCTCTCAATTCAATGAATCAACAAATACTTGAATATAAACAATGAGTGATGGGAAAAATACAGCAGATCCTATGTTGCTTAGGGATCCATAAATCATTGACAGCCTTTGATCCTCAAATCTGCAATAAATTCAAATAAGAATAAATATAAAAGAAGAGTTACAATCTGAAATCACATCTCTCATGAGTCTCCAATAGTAGTAATGCTTACAATCATAAAATTCCCACAGGCTTACAAATGAACACACACAGGAAACTACCTATTCCTACTCTCTCTAGCCTCTCTTGGCTCATCAATCCCTCTTCTCCAAAAGATATCTCCATCTTTAAATATAAAATAGCATCCAAATAACCTAAGGAGGTCGAATCCCATCTCCTCCATTGGATTCTAAGCCATGGAGATAGGTGGAAACAATCAAAGAGACAAAAATCCAACAAACTGTTGATTTTTATGAATTTGTTGGAAGTCATTAATAAATTGTTTCCACCTCATGCATGAGGCCTTTGTTGAAGTTAAATATTAGGTATAGGTGTCCCTTGACATCTAAATTATCCTTTAGAATTCATTCAAACCCTCTTCGACATGTGGCAACCTCCCAACGAGGCGAATATCAAAACCGTGACCGCTACAGGAAATTAGTATGCAGCGCCACTGTGCAGAGTACGCAACGCCTAATTATATATCCAATATCTTTCAAACCAAAACACATTTTGAAAAACTGAGAGAGGTTTTTGTTATTTAGAATGTTATGAACAAAAACCTCCTCCAGTTTTCAAAAATACATCCTCAACTACTCATAATCCAAGTTTTAAATTAGTGACTCAAAACTGGCAGAATAACTCTGCACAATTTAGCCTCTGCCAGAATATTACGCAACGCCTATAGATAGTGCCCGGCTATGTTTCTGCATGCAATTCGGTAGCATAAATCTATGGGTGCTTTGATGCTTGAACTTGGATATTGTGAATAACTCAATATAATTTCAATTTTCCCACAAAACAAATAAAAATCCCATAACAATTGTATTCATTTGCCAAAATGAATAATGAAATGCAGATTCTGTTCTCTATGAAATATTAGGTAGAGCCTATAGGTAGCGCCACTTATGCAACATTGAGGCATAAACCAATTGTGTGCTAACAGAGTGTTATTTTTAAAAGTGTGTGTTGGTTTCTAAATGGTTTTCTTATCTAAGCTATACTAAATAGACATAGGAACCTATCTTTTATCGGCACATATAGTGCATCAACTCTATTGATTACGAATCTTGGTCGATAATTTATGTTTGGTAATATATTATGCATATAATTGCACCAACATTTTGGCATCGTTGTCGAGGAGTTGTAAACGATAATAGGTAGTATTTGAATTAGATTGCTTTAATGGTTTTGGATTGGTTTTATGGACGACCTAAGGGAGGAGAGAAGACGGTAAGACGTGAGGGAAGAGCCCACGCATCTACTTTAGTGGGGTTGCTCCAAAATTAGGTTGTCCTCTCCCTTTTATGCAAAAGTTATTTTCTTTTAATGCAAGTGTGTTTCTCCTTATTTTATGCAAAAGTGTGTTTTTATTTATGCAAACTTAGTTTTATTTATGATGAGATAACTTGTGTGAATTGATAACTTGGTGACAACAAGGTCCCAGTAACGCAAGGAGTTCAAGTTTGGTGTGTTTTATTTTTGCAAATAGTTTTAATTTCTTAGTTTTAAAATTCAAATCTTTGATGATAAATCATTTTTGGGGTGTTGTAAGAACCCTCGAGTACTAATTTGTGTTGCAAGACAGGGATCATCAACCAATAAGAGTATTTCACGAATGATCAAGAGCTTGAAGAATGTTCCTCCAAGAAATTTCTCACATTCTAGCAGCAACTAGGATATTTGCCTCTCAGGAAGAGCATATCTTGAAAACAGTAAATAATTTATTTGTCTCTCCACAAGAAGATTTAGAAGTCCCTTCGGATTCCTCTTGTCAATTTTTTTAGGAGACTAAAGAATCATGGATAGAATTCAATGGAGAGAAACCATTGGAACCTGAGAATGAGGATTTCTTAGCATGTCTCTCAGCAGATCCTATATGTACTCCAAAGACCAATCATCTTGAAGAAAATACTCTATGTAGAATGGAAAAGGAGGACATGTTGTGTGACCTAAACAAAGAAGGGAAATGGGATTATCTTGATCCTATTGAAAGATGGTTCCAATTCGTTGTTAGGTCACACTACTCTTTTACTTTTCATTATTGTTTGATCTCATCATCAAAGAAGTTGGTCCTTCATACTCTGGTATGCATTAAAATTTATCTTTTAAACCCAAGTATGAGTATATTTCTAACCCTGTTACGCACATGGCTTCACTAGAAGTATTCCTATACTTGAAGGACATTTTATTTTCTTCAATTAAAGTAGGATAGTAAATAAATAAATAAATGTTGCATATAAGTGCAATGCAACCTATCTTTCATACTTTTCATAAATGAGAATCTTAAAATTTAACAAAGCAATCAGTTTAAGATCTTTTGTTCCTCTAGTATATTTCTTTCTAAAAGTTATGATAATTTTGTTTGGATATTTATGAGAAGGTAATCTCTTCATCCTCTGAATGCACACATAATACTAGAAGGGTATTTTCAAAAGAAGAGAACACATCATTGTCAACGGAAGAGAACACTTAAGGGAGTACTTCATGACCTATTTCCTCAAATTTCTTCTTTTTCCTTAAGTTGTTAAAAAAAAGATGCACTTGTTCTTTATCATTACCTATCTATTTTAAGACCATTATTTCACAAGGATAATCGATTAAGTGATCTTTTTAATAGAAACTGAAACTGAATGTTAATTCCTGACTATTTTATTCATAGCTAATAATTTTTGGTGAAATAAATCATGAATAATGTATGCATTGTTCAACTTTTCACATTTTCCCCGAATTTTCTATTTTTTAAGCATGAATAAAAATCTAGTTTTAATTAGTTCTATTGGTTTGTTTTTAGCAGTTGTTCGCAACCCTTCTTATTTTTTTTAGTGTCTCACATTGTGTGCATGAGAGCATGAAAAACCTCAGGAATGGGAGAGTGGTTGTTGGGACCTTTAGATTATTTTTCAGCTTCTGTCAAAAAGTCTAAATCAACATGTTAAGTGCTGGAATTTGATAGTCATTTCCAGAATTCTGGTACCAGTACTAAATTCCTGCACTAGTTTCAGTAACAAGTAGTGCTCAGTTTTAGACAACATATTTTACATGGCTTTTGTTGCATCCCACAATACACATAAGGTTATTCTGGTACTGTTCTGTTCTGGTACTGTAGAATTTTGTTCCGGTACTGTTTTGTTTCGGTACTGTAGAATTATGTTCCAATACTGTTATGTTCCGGTACTACAGAATCTTGTTCCGGTATTGTCTTGTTCCAGTACTATATGTTCTGGTACTGCAGAAACCTGATTCATTACTTATTTGGTACTGATTCCAAAGTGATATGATCTTTTTCATGTGCTTAACATTGTTTTCACTTCAGGTAATTGGAGGTATGAGCTAATCTTTTCATGTTCTTTCTATCAAGGATCATTTAAGTCTTGTGTTGAAAAAATTTCATTACTCTCATATACATCTTCCTCCTACATTGTTACACTCACCCCTAAATGAATCATCCTTCCAATCCTTTAAGGAAATATTTTCACATCTAGCTCTATATGATAATGGGTGCACCTGTCTTATTTCCTCATCATTATGAAAAAGTGATTAATAATTGACATATCCATTGAAAAGTGGTGACACCATTATGTCTAATACTAGCCTAGTTGACTCAACAAGTTCTTATCCAAGTTTTTCTTGGGAAGCATTGATGAAAACCTCATGTGGTGGACCGCCCTTCCAAAACCTCAATGAACTTTCATGAGAACCCTAATAGGATTAACTAGAGGGACCTCTTAGTCATTATCTGAGATGTTCCATTATACATTGAATAGTTGAGATTTAAGGCTAATGTGGATGATGTCACCCTTGGTATAATTGCAAGTAGTTAATTATGTGCCTAATAACTCTAAAACACACTCCTACCACCTGCCTTCCTTATACTCTAAAGTTGTCAATGAACAATATACATCATTCTAAATCTTTTGAGTAATATAATAAAAATGAAGTATCAGGAAGTACAAGAAAACTCTTCGAGGTACTGAACAAGCCTGTTGGCAGTGGGGCCATGCTTGTATGATACTAAGGTAAACCTGTCGGGGTACTGAACAGGCTTGTTGGCAGTGGGACTACATCAGGTAAAGGGAGTTGAAAAACATAAATTGGCACACCTAAAACTAAACAAAAACCCTTAGGTCTCATTCTGAAGAAATCGTTATCAAATCAAGGCTAGGATATGATCTCTATATCTCTCGGATAACGTTCTTAAGAACCTTAAAGTATCCACTTTAGGGTTCTATCTTTAAAATAAATAGGTTTGCATGAAAGTGGGATCCTCAGTATATGTAATTCAACCTACCTAAACAAGAAGAGCTTCATCTTTATAAACTTGGATAAGAAACGAGTTAATCATCTCGAGGTGTATTATTTTATGTGTTCCTCTCTTCAAATGGGATCTAAACTATGCTTATATGCACTCTCTGTCTATTTTCCTCAATAGACATGTCATTTAGCAATTATTTTGTACATATGAGGTAACTTATGTTTAGTCATGATTTATGATTATTTATTAATGATTTAGATTGAATATTTGATGTTTTAAGCTCTCTAATTACTTTCAATGATCTAAGAAGACATTATGAAAACAACCCCTATTCATCCGATACCTATTTTTGCGTTCATCTAGTACTCAGCTCGTCCGGTAGCAATTCTGCATTCATCCCGTACCAATGTTGTGTTCGTCTGGTACCAGCATCAACAATCATTCGGTACTAGAAATAATTCAAAATTTTAGAATGCTTCTAGAACAAAATCCGGGATATGAGTTTTGTCCATAGCGGTGTTTTCATGTGGAAACGTGAGGAATAATTGACCCATATCACACGTGTGTACCTCCATCTCAGGGGGAATGATTCTACAAAAATTAGCAAAAATCTCAAACTGCCAACTTGTGCCTCGATTTCTGTGCAGATGGAATCAAATATAGAAATTCTACGAAATGGGCTTTGTCTAGAATGTGGAAAATTGAGTAATACGAGGGAAAGTTTCCAAAATATGAATTTTTTGAGAATATATGGGTGGATCTCTAACTCAAATCTGCCCAAATTGATGAAAAACCCATATTTTGGGGATTTATCCTAAAATTGTAAAAAAAAAAACTGTGTTTGGGGATTCGGTTTCATCCACTCCTTCATGGATTTTATGTATAAATAAGACCTCATAGGTCTGAGGAAAGGGGAAGGAATTGTTATGCTGCAGATTGGATTTCTGAAAAGACTATTTTTGTAAACCTACTTGTTGAATATTAATGCAAGTTTGAATTCAATGATCTTGTGTGTGTTTTAGAATTTAGCATCTGCTGATCTAAAAGCTTCCATGTTGGCATCGGCAAGGGCCAGTGATCCAGCTTGGTAAGATCATTGTAAATTATTAGTATAGATTTTTATTTCATGTACTTGTTATTTTGATTTCATGTTATTTTATTTTGATTTCACTATTAGAATTTAATGCAAAGTGTGGCAATGCAGGAACACTTAGATCTCCATCTTTCACCATACATGAGCCAATAATGGAGAATCCCACTACACTTAGATTTATTTTCCATAATTTATTAGATTACGCTTTGCAAACACAGGCACAATTAGGACCTCCATCTCTCACCCTACATGCACCTACAATGGAGTGTCTTCCTCTACCTATTATTTCTTCTAGATTTGATTGGTTCTTTCTTTTGAGAATATACATCATGATAATTGTTGTTAGTTTACTTTCTCTAGGAGATAGAGTGAAAGTTCATCTTTTTCTTCATAATCCTACAATGAATAGATTAGTCGCCCGAGCAAGAGCTTGAATCATATTTTTTATGAGCTTTGTTTTCGAGCTTTTGAATTGTGTGAAGAGTGTTATTTTTAAAAGTGTGTTTTGGTTTCTAATTGGTTTTATTATCTAATATATACTAAACATACATAGGAACCTATCTGTTATCGACACATATAGTGCATCAACTCTATTGATTATGAATCATGGTCAATAATTTATGTTTGGTAATATATTATGCATATAATTGCACCAACAAGTCCAAAAATATTAAAGAACATGAGAGGAATTATGCCACACATAATTTAGAGCTTTCTATCATAGTTCATGCATTGAATATGTGGAAGCATTATCTCATGGGAAATATATTTGAATTAAGGACAGACCATAGTGGTTTGAAATATCTTTTTGAACAACCAACTTTGAATGCTAGGAAGACAAGATCGCTGAAATTTTTGAGTATGGCTTTGACATCAAACATATTAAGGGAAAATAAAATAAAGGTGTTGATGCACTCAGTAGAAATGTACATATCATGCATGCTACAACCATTAGTATGCATCAATCAATTTTGAAGAGCATAATTTTAGATGTTGTTTTTACAGATCAACATTACCTACATGTAAAATAAAGTTTACGACAAGAAAATTTACAACAAAAAATTAAAGAGTATGAGATTAAGGAAGATGGATTACTTACGCATAAGAATAAAATTTATGTTACTAGAATTTGGTGTTAAAATAAATGCATAATGTTCCATATGCCAGACATCTCAGTTACTAGAAAATAATTGCAACAATAAGAAGCCAATTCTTTTGGCCAAGAATGAAGAAGGATGTTGTTGATTACATTTCCATATGTATGGAATGTCATAGAGTGAAGGATGAAGATAGACACACAATGGGTTTTCTACAGTCATTTCCAATTCCATAGAAGAAATGAGAAATGGTAACCATTGATTTTATAACTAAATTTCCCAGGAAAACAAGGCAACATGATTCCAAAATGGTAGTTGTGGATAAATTGAAAAATGATGCTCATTTTTCCCCTTAAATATGACTCATACATCAACTAATATTGTAGAAATTTAAGTGAGGAAAATTGATAGGTTGCATAGGATACTTAAGGAAATTGTCTCAGATAGAGATACAAAGTTTACTTCAAATTTCTAGAGAGGATTATTTAAAGGATTTGGTACAAAACTGAATTTATAACAACATACCATCCACAGTCAAATGGGAAGACAGAAAGAGTCAACCAAGTGATTGAAGACATTTTGAGAATGTATGTGATTGATAAGCCATCTAAGTGGGAAGACTATTTTCATTTGGTGGAGTTTTCCTATAATAATGGGTATCAAGCTTCATTGAAGATGAGCCCATTTGAAGCTTTGTATGGTAGAAAATGCAATACTCCAGTGAGTTGGGAGAACTCAACAGAAAGAGTGGTACTTAGGCCAGAATTGCTTAAGGATATTGAAGATCATATGGTTAAAATTAAACATAATTTGAAGGCAACACAAGATAGACAAAAACATTATGCAGATAAGAGTAGAACAACTAGAGAATTTAAAGTGGGAGAGCATGTTCTTTTGAAAGTGAAGCCCAAGAAGAGCTCATTAAAGTTGGGTAGTTGTACAATTCTAACAACTAGATTCTATGGTCCATTTTGAGATAATGGACAGAATAGGGTCAGTTTCATGCATGCTCACATTGCTTGCTTCCATGAATTTTCATAATGTATTTCATGTCTCTTCGTTGAAAAAGTATGTATGTGATCCTAACCATGTTATTGATTGGAATTTGATCCAAGTGGAGCCAGAAAGAGACTTTCATGTCTATTTGGTGTGCATATTGGAAAGAAAAGTCAAAATGATCAGGAATCGAGTCATAGAGCTGGTAAAAGTTGAGTGGACCTGCTACGGTCCTGAAGATGCTACTTGGGAGCATGAAGATGTTATACGGGAAGAGTACCCATGAATGTTTGAATAATTTTGTAATTTTGATTTATGTTTTGTATATGCACTGAGGACAGTGCCAAAATAAGAGGGAGGGGAATGTAATAACTTGGTTTTAATTCCCCATATTAATAATGTATTTTGTTACTTTATGAAAGGCCAAAGTGCCCAAACAATTAAAAGTGGTTGGAGTGCCTAGTAAAATGTAATGTTGTGATCATTATTAATAATAAAATACATTGATGGCTGCCAGACAGATAAGGAAAAGAATTATAGGGAGATATCACTCCACGAGAGAGGGGGATTAAGGGGGCAAGCATTTTTGTTATATTTTATTTACCCATAATTTTTTTAATTAAGAGAAGTGGTTCATGAGCTTCTTGGGGAAGCCCATGTGGTTCTTGATTTCCAAGTAAATATATAAACCCATCTTTGGGCTCTTTGGGGGCTCACTCATTCTTCATTGTTTGCACTCTTCATTCTATTCACTCTCCATTCACTCTTTCACTCATTCATTATTCATCATTCATTCTTGTTCTTGGTTGGGAAATGGGGGAGAATTTCCAAGGAAGGAAGCCATTGTTTTTTGGTTGTAGTATTTCTTGGTATATTCCAGCCATGAATTAATGTATGCATGTCTGATATGCATGGGAATGTGTTAAGTTTTGTTCACAACTGTGAATCATGAGAGTCTCAACATGAGTATTGTTGACTAGATGCACTATATCCATGGAAGGTGGACAACTTGAGGGACTACATGGTAGAGAAGGGAGTCCATTCTCTTGGGTTGTGCAGGTTGGAGAAAAGAGAGCTGGTGTACTTTGGATTGTTGTTTGTTGAGAAACTTATGAGAGATTGAGTGTTGACTTGTTTGAGAATATGAGTGACACCTTGGAACCATCCTTTTGGGTTCATAGCCTTGGCTCGGGGGTGACCTGCTATTGAGACTTGGAATAACAACGTTTATGGTTGGGTGGAACATCCTTGGTATGTAGCTAGTTGGTGATTGAATTTGTTTAAGACAAGTTCTCTCTGTCTTGGTTTCCTTTGCTTGTATATTTATTTTTGTTGTGTATTAATTATTATCTCTTAAATTTGTATTTATAAAATGCATGATTGTTGGTTATTGTTGTGCATGGAATAATATTCACTTCTTTTATGTTGTAACATGAATCTTGATTACTACATGTGAGTCTTCCATGCTTCTTTATTAATTAGATGTTATCATAATTTTGAAATCATTTTTAAAGTGCATTTTGAAGTCCGTGGCCAACCTGTGGGTGGAGGGGTACGTTATTGTTGGATCAATGCTACAATATCATGAGAAACATCACTGCCTCCACCATTGTCATCTTTCAAGGAACAATGAATTTTTTTTATTAAAACTAAATCCAGATCCAAGTGTGGAAGATGCAACTCTAATTATTAGTTGTCTTTCCATGTGCAACCTTGCCATAAAACTCTTATACAATCTTAGAAGCAAGGATAATAAAACTATATTATTTTCACAGGATGTCTCAATAGATTATAGATGAAAACAAAACTTATGATTGTTGCTAGAGAAAATATTGTGTCATCATAGACAATACTTCCTAAATCATTTGTATCAAGAAATTAAATAGATGTCCTCAATCCTCCAATATCCATTTTTATTTAATTATCCCAAACCCAAATGCCTTTTTTTTTGTGTCACCAATATGCCCAACAACAAAACCTTCTTCACAAGAAAGAGTTAGAAGTTGATTGCGAAGAAATGATTCTCCATAATGATATGAACCAATGACCGCAATTACTGCAATAGGAGTTTCTTATTTTGAAAATGATTCTATCCTTTCTTTTATGAGAACTAATTTTGTATTCCCAGTGTCTAACTCTATAATGTATGGATATTCAAATCCAACAATTCCTTCGAGCTTGAATATTCGATCCTCATTTCCTTATCCATTTCCATTTCATAATTATTTCTCTCTAAAAAATCATGGCTTTCAAGAAACCATTATATACTATGAATGATGGCTTCAAAAAGAAATAGATAATAAAGTTGTCAGATGGAAAACATGGTGTGAGTGGCATGAAATGATGGTAAGATATAATTTAATATACATTTTATTTTTGGCATGGAATAATGTTAAAACCAAAAGGCATAGCAATAATGTTGAATTAAGCAAGGAGAGGCATGAAGTATAACTCAAAAATTAAATATGAGAGTGTTGAGAAAGAAAAAGGGCTATGTTAAGAAATAGGTCGAGAGGGATGAAAATATTTCCAAGTATGTATTGAATCAACTTTAAAATGTAGAGTGGAATGTTAGCGAGAGAGTGGAATATTTTTTGCAAGTAGTTTTTAATAGAGGGGAAGGCTTGCAATGCTTTTTCGGTTAAGTATCGTTGACCAAAAATGTGGTCAATAAAAATTTATTCAAAGGAAGAATTGGATAGTGGGTAGTTGCATAGAAATTATGGTAGTGACAATGAGGAGAAGTTGAAGAAGTCAATTAAAAATTGATGCATGGGTCTGGTAGTAAACTTTATGGACACACTAATACATATGGGGTCAATATTTGATGAAATTTTCTGACAATAAGGATAAAATTAATCGTACCATCTCAAATTACTACATAATGATTAAAATTTAAATCATTTTTTTCTAGGTGCCTTGATGTTCATCATACTTTTGACGAACTTCTAGTTCCATCAAACTTACGATGCTCTTTCATCGATCTAGCGATGAACTTTTGTCGATCTAGAGATGAAATTTAGTCGATATCATGACAAACTTGTGTCGATCTTGCAACTCACCTAGAAAATGTTAAATACTTGTTTAATAACTTTTTAACGGTCATTGACTTGGTCAATGTTGACATAGTCAATTTTCGTCATAATTCCGATGGAAGTGAGTGATTTTGACTATTTTTTTGTAGGTGTGATGGTTATAAAATATTTTTCTGGTCATTGTTCGATGCATGAAATATTAGTCTTTTTTCTATGCGCACTTGTTTCAGATCCAATTCTTGATCTCCATAGCTCATATTTTGTACTTTGAAGGTTAGAAATTTTTATTTCTTCTTTGTCTCCTTTTAAATACCTGCATTTGATCCCTAACCCTTAGACCCTCTTTTATTTTGGGACACAAATTGTTTCCTAGGAAAATAGGTATCAACATGTCTAATCAATTTGATTTAATGACTATACAATTTGTCTTGGTCTAGTTCTCTTTTATCGTTTGATTTTCTTACTTGCTTATAGTGAAGCTTTGGATATTATGTGGTAAAAATGTATGGTTTTGATTTCTTAAGTAATTGTTGACTACTGTTATAAACTTTTAACAAATCTATGACGACAATGGCTTAATTCTCTAGTACATATGCGGTCAATATTCGATGACATTTGTACCGTATGAATATATTCGTATATTGTACTTATATTTCTTCAGTCAATTTTGTTGTAATATAAAATCCCAATTCCAAGGATTACAACTAAAGAGAAAGAAAGGATGCTTTCTAGGTTAATGGAGACATTGGAGGCATAGGGTGATGAGAAATGGTATCTCCCTTGCAATCAATGCAAGGGATTTAATAGAAGAAGACTTGTAAGAAAAACAATTGAAAGACATTATTGGAGATATGGGCATGTTGAGGGGGGGATATACATATCGTCCCATGGTAAGTTATTCATTATATATTTCTTTGTATTGAATGTATTTATAAAAATTTCTTTCGTTTTAATATTTGTTATATACACTATTTTTTTTTATTGTTTGTAATTATAAACATAAATCCTCCTAGGTGTGTGGTGCCAGATAATGTGCCTAGTATTAGTAGAAATACTATTGTACAAGTTGTGTACAATGGTATGGATATTTAATATCAATTCAATCCTATGGAAGAAGATGGCACCAATAATATTGTTAAGCCGGATGATGGGACAAACAGATTGATCCAGGACATCTTTTCTTCTGTCGATGAGGACAAATTTGATGATATTAATGATGTGCCTCTACTTGAGAAGGCACAACAACCCCTTTATGAAGGCTCAAGAACAAATATCCTCTCTTATATAATGTTGTTGATGAACTTTAAGGTATTGAATGTTTTTTCAAACACTTGTCTCACACAGATCCTAAGGTACGTAATATAATTCGTCACATAGACATAAGGTCAACTTTTTTTAATCTATTTTTAATGTAAATTAATGTATAAATTAAGGATGTGATATTTATAATTACTATTATTTACATTAACTATTTATTTTTATGTTGTAGATTGTTAGGTGAATTTTTCTTACCATCGTCAAACAATTTACCTCGCACATACCGAGAGTTGTGTGCCATTATGAAAGATATTGGAATGGAGTATCAGGATATCGATGCATGTCCAAATGATCATATTATATATTATGGACAATATGCATCGGAAATGAAATGCCCACAATGTCAAATAATTAGATATCGAACCGATCAAGTAACAAAAAAGGTGTCTCACAAGGTTCTTCGTCATATTCCCATAGTTCCACGTTTGCAGCGATTGTTTAAGTGTCAAAGCATAGATTCTAGACCATGTTAAGGGAACCAAGTACTTTACTAAGTTGTATCTAATAACAATCTACAATTAGATTCACATAGATTCTAGGTATAAATGGAAAACTGACTTGAAAACCAGATTTTGCTTGTATGAATGTTTGTGATGCATTTTCTTCTCACCAATGCCCTTACTACCTTTATGACATAGAAAAGTGATATTTTCAATGCTCACTTGGGACATTTTTTTTTATCATATATCTATATGTCATTATTATTTTCAATAGCACATGGGAGGACCATTTTCAACATGAGAAACACTCTATTATAACTATTGCATACCTACAAATTTAAATCCAAATGAAATAAGTCCTTCTTTAGACAATACTCCAATTCACTATCTCTAGTTTCTAAATAGATACCTGAGGGTTTTCACCCTGACCTTGATAAGGTACTTTAGAAAAATTGCTACATGGTCATCCCCTTCTACCACAACTACAATGCAAATTTTTCTTAGTAGCATCAACTACGACATGTGCTTCATTCCCCAATTTTCACATATTGCACACCCCTTGCATCAACTCTTTGATCAGAATTCCGTCACATGGATCAAATCCATAGAGGATAGTTTTCAAAAAGTAAATACAACACTTTGTTTAGATCTCATATTTCATCTTCTATATTTGTAGTAACCTTTTGAGATTGAGAGAGATGTTTTTCAATATGCCATAAATATGATACTTAAACAAGGAGGTCACCCCATGGATTACCATACTTAAACCTTGACATAAGCTAAATTGAACTAAAACAAATATGACAAAGAGTTTTATTCCCTTGTACAAGCCCTTAAATAATGGAGTCATTATATCTTGGGTAAGGAAACCATGTTGCACGTTGATCACCTTCCATTAATTTTGTTTGAATTCTCAGTCTAAAATATAGGAACAATTCCATTTCAAGTGAGCATATTATATACAACAATTGTGTTTCGTCATTGATTACAATAAATATATCTCCAATAAGATAATAGATATGTTGAGTTTCTCTCCAATTCAGGTATTGCACATTCTCAATGTGCATTGTATTGTGCAAGAGACCTAGAAGAAACTTTATGAGATAAAAACCTTTTTTGGACCTATTTGGTAGAGAAACTAATGTCCCTTAGAGATCAACCATACCCTATTAATAGACTATTTAGTTTGTGATGGTTGGATTTATAAACTTAACCAGGTGTGTGTGCCCAACACTCTAGACCTTGATATGTTGTTACAAGAGGCACATTCTTGTCACTTCTTCTAGCCATCTATGCACCACCTGTTGATACTGAGAAGGGGGTGAATCAGTATCAAGTACAATTTAAAACCTTTTTCAACTTATACTTAAACCATTCAACTATATCCAATGAGAAATAAACAATAGTATAAGAGTTACACCAATACACCACAATACACCATGCACAATATATGAGAAATA
>SNQJ01S0011732.1:84708-95624 GCA_010110895.2 Picea sitchensis | reverse complement strand
TATCCATCCATGGGTGTTGTATCTGCATGTGCATTTTCCTTCATGTCCAAATACCTTCATCAATCTTGCGGTCCAAAACCCATGACTAGGGTTGACATCAATGACAACAACCAATCTTCCAACACCACCAAGTGGAATCTTTCATCCACCAATGCTCTCTTTGTAGCTAGAACAAGCCTTACAACTATAAGATTAGTTTTCACCAACCATTTCCTATCCCTTCTTGGTCTTGAGAATCCATCTCCATGGATTTTTCTTAGTGTTTTACCTATGGCATTCCAGAAACATGACTATATTATATTTGACATCGTCTGTCACTTCTAAAAAATGGCCATTTTTATGTCATGTACCAAAGCCACTTATACACATTATGAAATAGATCTATTCTTCTCTCATGTTTGGTCTAATTTTTAGTTGCTTCTTATCATTATCTTTGATCATGACTCCCACCTTTTCAACACCTTCTAGAGAACACTTTGGAAATTATTCGGAGGCCAACTACATTTCTCTACAAATTTCCATCCTTAAATAAATGGAAGACTGTAGTTGTGAATCATAGCTTATTTTTCACACCCCATATTTGTTACACCCATAATAAATAGTGGGTTGAATACTAACATGTACTACAACATCATTGTAACAGGGAAGTTAATAAATCAATGGGGCACCCTCCATTTGAATTATTAAATGGCTATCAACCCTTCACGTCCCACTATGAAATGCCATTCACTTTTAACCCACTACATCCCCACACCAGTAATGTAAGAAACGCCACACCTCATCCTTTGTTCAAAAATTGGAACACAATCACTCACAAGTTGTAGTAGAGGTATTTACTGGGAATATTTATTTCATGGCTTGATTTTAATCATGTTTGGACTTTACACAATCACCTATTTATCTATCATTTTGAACTTAAATGGATTTCCCATAAACTTTTGAGTATCTCTTAGCACCGGGATCAACAATTTTAACATATATCATACTTTTAACATATATTTCCAACTCCCTTGAAATAATTTTCATTTATGTTGTGTTTAAATAAAATAAAGGTGGGAAATGTTTCCTTAATTATTGCATATCCCCAATGAGGAAAACATCTTATTATATAAATATAGAAATGGCATTGTAAACATACCTTTGAGTTAATGGGACTTGAAAATTCTTAGGGATCCCTCCAAAAGCATAATTGACTATATGACTTATGTTCCCTATGGACATAACCATATTATGAAGTTTTTCTTCATTAAAATTAGGATCCTTGAGAAATGCATCTACAACATTTATATTCAAAACTTCTTCAGGTGGTTGTGGAAACTGTCTATGAATAGTCCTCAAGTATTTTCTAAGTTTTACTGACCTGACTATCTGCAGAAGGTATAGAAGCATAAGGAAAAATATGATTAAGAAAGGATATCATCTTAGTTCTTTCCATGATACTATAAATTGATGGATTAGGTGCAGAAATGACCAGATAAGAAAGTGACTAAACATCAACACTACTCATTGAAGAGGCATTTTCATATGGGAGGAGATATTTAAATACATTAGTACATTGCTCCTTCATTTGATAGTATCCAAGACTTGTGTTTCTATGAACAAATATATCATCTTGTTTTGATGTATCCAAACCACATTTAAGATTCAAATCATACAATCAGAAGAAACTTTGATCCAATGCATTATCAAGACCCAAATCTACCTTCTTCCTTTCAACATCACCAAGGTTAACTTCGTCATCCCCGGGTCTAGTACTTATCATTTTTCTATCACAATGAGACATTTTACAACTATCTGAAAAACCTTTCACCCTTCCATCAATAACATCAACATTTCCAACTTTTGTTTCAGAAGTACATACCATAGTTTTCTCCCAGCTAAAATTTCTCTCCACATCATTTATTTATTCTTATTTTAAGATGCAATCATGCCCATCAAAACATTAGTTTCTAGTTGATGTGTTGGGGGACTTATTGTAAGGTTGGGAATTCTAGTTACATGTTTTGAGATTTTCTTTACAAAATCTAGGAAATTTGTAGAATTAAGACTTGTTTTCAGTTTTATCTCCTAGAGACTAAGTCAGATCTCAAAGGACATTCATAAGATAAACATCATAAACATATGGTTCATAAAACTATATACCTCTCTAACCTCTGAGGTTAATATTACTAACACATCAGTAGAAAAATCACTCATACTCATGTAGATGAAAAGAAGATACCTACTTTTTCATAGATATACTGAAGTCCATATGTTGAAGTTTGCAAAAGGAAACAACTACTTTCTAGTTTTTCATTAGGATACACACCTAGTAAACCAAAGCACTTGAAAGAAGGAAGTTCTTTGATGACAAGACACATAATAGTCAATAGAAAACATTGCAATTGTCCCAATAATGCGTTTTTGATATCAAAAGATGCCCATGAGTGAATGTGTTCCAATTTCTGAGCAAAGGATGAGGTGTGGTGTTGAATATTAATGTTACAAGTGTGATCATTTTAAAAATCCAATTCCATATGCACTTAGTGCCATCAACAAATCACACCCTTTGCACTATTGGATGACTTGATGAACTTGACTCGTTATGTTAGATGCATATGAGCTCATTTTTTCCCTCCTTCGACTTAGTTGGATGTGCCCCATAATATGATCAGTTCTAGTTGGTTCTCACCCACAATTTTTTTGAAACTTACACCAACTTACAATAGAATTAGATGAATTTTGTCACATAATTCAACCCTTTGTTTTACTCCTCCAGTTGGTACTAGCTCAACTTCTCTATTTGTTAATCTCTGTTGCTACTTTGTGGATGAATAGTACTCCATTGTTGACACTCATTTTTATTAGACCTATAATATTTTGAATTTTTTAATATTAATGTTACAGATGTGATCATTTTCAAAAGCTAACTCTATATGCATTTAGTACCATCAACAAATCACACCATTTGTGCTATTGGATGTCCTGTATGCGTACAGTGTGACTGTTACAACAAATTTGTTCTCACCCATGAAACTTGCTTAGATGTCCTTTCCATTTCTCTATGCAGACTTGAAGTACCCTTTTGCACCTTCTAGAGCCAAAAAAGCGTATACGCAGGTTTCTCCACTACAACACGCATACATCGGATTTGGTGCTCAAAATTAAAAATAATGTCGGGTTTCCATGCCATGTCACGAGATCCATGATCCTTGACCTTCCATATACTAGAAACACTCCAAATTGTCCCCTTAGTTCCATTTGAACGATATAAATTGAGCCATATCCAAGCCTTGAGGGATTAAAGAATTCAACTTTGACAACAAAGACACTCTGGAGAAATTTCACTTCATATTGAGTCTGCATCCCTTTGTCCTTGAAAGTTTGAACTCCTTGTTCAACCCTCAAGCTCCTCCTTCTTTCCAATGGAGAAACTCATCGACTCCTTTAATGAGCTTGCCTTTGGTGGAGGATTGAAGTGGTGGAGGTCCAGCTAGAGGGACTTAGTTTCTCGGTTCTGATATGTTTCATTACAAAAGTTTTTCATCTATGTACTTTTGTTGATTATTTTAATAGAAATACTCTCTTCTCGTCCAATTGATATCTTGCAAATATTTGAATTATTATTCCATGGGCATATTTGTCATGTATGTTAATAGATTATGCTAATATATATGCTAACATTATATATTATCACCATATGCTTGTGTATCTTGGTTTTTTAGGACAATTTGCATGTATAAAGATTTGGGTTGTGTGCTCAACGGTGGTCTTCATCGAACGTCCGGATGAGGTAGGATCTTGGCCTTGTCTTGTTAGCATTTCATTTATATAGCATACTTGATATTAGAGTTGATTTATTTGTGTCATTCTATATGTTGTGGTTTACCCCTTGCCATAGAGAGATTTTCCTCATAATAGAATTGGCGATCATAATGGGGATTGATCTTCTTTTTGGGGGTTTTGAGTGTCTTTCTCCTTGAGTTTCTCTCTGTTAGCCTGACTTTCCTTGTCACCTGTTGCTTGACATCCTATTTTTACTTTGCCTCTAAGTTTCTTGGCTTAACCCTTTCCCTGGCAGTGTTTTACTGAGTATACATGGTTTTTCCCTTGACAGACACGTATATATGTGAGTTGTCTTCCTTTAGGGTGTGTATATACATGAGTTTTTCTCAAAAAGTCATGCACATTAACTCGTTAGTCTTGTTGGATGAGTTTGGTGTTTTCTGGGTGATTTTGGTTGGTTGTTGAGTCTTCTTGGGTCTCTGTCCTGATCGTTAAGTGTTTACAGAGTGATAGGAAGCCTTCTTATTATTGAATTTTTGGGTGATATTCTTTCTTATCATATTTTTCATTAGTTTTCCTTGCACATTTGTATGAGTGTCTGCTTCTTAGTGTCCTGCTTGGCTTGCCTCTTTTTTCTTGCAGTAAGGCCTTCCTGCGAAGTTGTTATTCAGTCCTTGCATTTTCTTTTCTTTATATCAAAAATAAAAAAAAATATTTTTTTATTTTTCATTATGGAATTTGCACTTTTGATTACATTGCATTGATTTTGACACATGTGGATAGATTGCATTTCATTGAAATTGTAGAGATTGCATTGGAAAATTTTCATTCAGAAGCATACCGTCTCTTTGAAATTCAATACTAGTGCTTAGTAGTTTTTTTATATTTTCTTATTTTTATATGTTGAGTTGTAATACAATCAGTTTCACGATCAAACCTCTTGAGTAAGAAGAAGCCATTAAAATTAACGCTAATTATTTAAAATTGAGTAGAAATAATTTTATTTTTCACGGTACACAAATAGGATTTTGTGAGTATACTTATCCAAGGCTATTAAACTAAACATATGTGTATGGCCAGGGATTGGTGAAACCCGTTGTGTAATTAGTGACGTCAGGAGACTCCACTCACACCAGAGTTAAGCACAAGGCCGTGCGAAGTTGGTTGCAAAGATATCCCTTTAATACCTTCTTAGCGTCAAAGATATCTCTGGGGTTATATTCATATTTGGGGGTCTTACTAGTAACTTTACCTCTGTGAGAGGCGATGCTTTCAATATTTCAGGCTTTCTTACCCTACCCATACGATGGACCGGACTTACGAATGTTCATCTACACAATGGTTATATTGTGGTGACTCTAGTTGCTTGACATAGGTAGCCACATAGGTTACTTGCAAGGGTTATTCTTTAGGTACCTTGAGTTAGATAAGGGTCGAACAACACACAACCTTTATGGAGGATTACCTCTCCGGGGGGATCTGACCTATTGTGTTGTTAAGCTCACGAGGTCCCTTATAACTGATTCTGATACCTCCAATATTTTGAAGGGAGTCTCAGGCCCCTCTTGGGAGAGACATACCTACTCTAGTGAGGGAGGCCCCTTTCCAGCCACTATATCATGTTTCTGTGCATTGGCCCTGTTTTCTTTATTTTGGTGTGCTCTATGATTATTAGTTGGCCCTAGGATTCAGTTTTATATCTTGAGTCTTGATTCATCATGGAGAAAGACCATCCTCATCGTATATCTCATCGTTTGTTTAAGTTGCCACTTCATATTGATTCTTTACCGAAGTTTCCTTCTAAAAGGAGTAAAGTTAATAAACTTGGTACATATATCTCCACCTCCCAGACTTGTGATCATCTAGCTATGAGTACTGAGTCAAACCCAAATGTCGCATAGAGTCCCTCGGCTACTATATATTTTTTTATTAGTGGGATCCCTTCGACTCCTTCATCCTCGACAGTGGGGGTGTTGGAGATCCTCACCTCTAGTGCTACCCAACCTATGGGTTCTACTCAAACCACAGAAACAAACCCTTTTGAATCTCTTTTTGGTATGCTAGGTTACAATTCTCAGTCAATATGTAACACACCCGACCCCTAAGTTCCTTTTCTAGGGATGGGGCATAAAAAAAAATCTTGCTTTAATCGTCTCAAATAATCTATCTGAGGTCTCCATCCTCTTCTACTCATCTGTATCTCTCTAACAGCTACTATCAGACTCAAAACCGATCTTTGGATTTCAAGTTATGGCCTCTCAAAGTTCTTTGGTCATTATCATACATGAGCCATCTGGCACCCACCACCTCATTCGTGCCATCCCCAAGTTCTTACATCCATGGGGAAATCCCATCCATCATCTAATCCAACGCCGAGAGATGGTTCTCATTTAAAACCTAAGCTAGAGGGGAGTTCGGAGTTCGGCACTTCAGAGTTGAATGCCCCTTTTTCCTTCCTGCATGCATGTCCTCCGGAGTCTTGAATTCCCAAACTCCCAAAGGATCCTGAAATCTCTCCATGTGGCTCCGGCCTTAAGGTTTTTCATCTTTTCCTCGACACTGCATCCCAAACCTCTGAAGTCTTGACGTCCCAGACTCCCTAAGGGTTCACCCTTATGCATGGTGATGTACTATATGCAGAGGCAAGGACAGGTGGGTCCCAAGTACTCCTACCACCAAATGGACCAAGCAAGTAAGTGCCATGGGTTACACGTGAAAGAGAAAAGATGATACATGTCCCCTACAGTGGGTGACACGTGTCACATTTTAATGGGCACATAGGTTCTATGAAACGTATGAATCCAGGTGACATGTGGTACGTCACCCTGGGTGAGGTCAATGTGCCACAATACCCCAGAATGATAGCCTTCCAAGACCTTCAATATCAAGGTCAAGGTGTGTCCATGTAAACCCATGGATCTACGGCCTTTGTTACTTCGTAACTTCGATGTTCAGGGGATCTGTGGTGTGACTTCCTCCTTGCTCCCATAGTGGTCTGCGTTGGTTTGACCACAATCTAGGTCTAACAGTCATGGGAGATCCTGAAGGGTTCCTAGATCTACGGTCCTCGTTACTTCACAGCTACGGCCTTCAGAGGTTTCGACATTATATCCACTCTTCTCTTCCGAAGTAGGACTTCATTGAAGTACCGTACGCGGTTCCCTCCACTGGTTGATTGGATGGTTATGAGGGGTTCCTAACGAATTCCCCCAATCCATGGCTTACCTCAATTCATAACTTCGACATTCAGGGATTTTGGCACTATAACACCTCTATTCCCCCGAAGTAGTCAACGTTGGACTTACCTTAGTGTAGATCCAACGACCAGGGGGACTCCCGAATACCCTCATATCTACAGCTCGCGTTACTTCGCGATTGGTAAAGGGTCATAGTTTAATGGTGGGACAGGTTTATCTTCCCTAGTTAGGGAAACCTCCAAACATCAGTCAACCTCATGGGTGACCGTAAAAACAAGTTTCATTCGGCTGGTTTGCAAATGGTAATGTCGTAATGCTCTGCAGCTCTGAACTCCCAAAGTTCTAAATCCAAAAAGGCTTAGATCCTTTCAAGCCTAGCGCAGGGTTCTAAGACCTTGGTCATATGGGTCCTCTAAAAATTCTCATAGAATACACGCTAATCCCTTAATCGTAAATTAGTTAAGGACATGGGAATGAACCCTCAGTCATACATGTGAAGGGCCTAAAGGAGGCGCCCTCCTTCCATCGAGTTTGAACTTGGTATTCCCACAAAGGTATATTTGAGAGGTTGGAAGGACTTAAGCATTTCAGTTAACCCTACCCTGACTCTCTTATAGACTCAAGTCCCATAACTCTCTAGTTGCTAAGTTGAGGCAACCAAAAGATCATTCAAAAGCATGGATTTATAGCGAGACAAGAAAAATTTCTACCTTAATCATTCAATACAGAACTTAGCCATGGATATATATATATATTCAATCATCATTTCCTTTTCAGTACACAGAGTATGAAAATACTTATCAGAAACCGGAAATCATGAAGTGATTGTTGAAAGCAGTGCATGTTTCCACCCAACCATAAGCAAATCCACTCCTAAACGGATTTATCGTTGGCCACCCCTGAGCTAGACCATGCTTATCTGAGAGAGACTCTTTGTTCTTGATCTGCAATAGTCAGGGCCAAATCTTACTCTCCTCCTCCCACGCGAACTTGGAAACTGGTTTTATCTGTACCAAGCAAGGACGTATGCACGAGTACTTCCATAGTCACTCATCAGCCTCGTTTATCATCTTGGACTGAAAACACTGCCAATAGATTCTTGCACCCAGAATAAGCTTGTTTATCAATTCTCCCTCAAACCAGAGAGTTGTAGGCGCTCTTTCCTCTTCATGGAGATTGGTCTCTTGACTATGATTCCTCGAAGATCTACCTCTGCCCATGAATTACCTATTTGCTTTCCTTCCTCAGCAAGGTTGTGTGGGTCCAAATCTATAGCTTGTGGTTAGATCTGGAATCCCTTGCATATGGGTACCCTACCCCATCTCCCCATTAACTCTTGAGGGGGACTTTTCCAACTACCATCTTGACTGGTAATTCATTTATGGGTCAGAGGATTGTTCTGGGTCTAAGAAATTAAATCCAGTGAGGTACTGGTTTGGTGGGGGTCATCTCAACCATATCTAGTTCCCCTCCCCATATATCTCATAACACCTTGGTCTATCTTGGAAAACCCCCCTTTCAACAGTCATGCAACACTATCCATTTTCAATTAATAATATAAAATACATACATTACCTTTTGGAACAAAAGGTTCATCAAATCCAACATTCACACATATTTATTATGTCATAGTMTTTCGAYAAGTTATATTTATACTTACAAACTGGGGGAAACAAGGGTATTACAATCCCCTCCCCCTTAAAGGAACATCTTCCTCGATGTTTTATCTCTAGATGTTCTCTGTATGTACATAAGTAAACAAAAATGGGTATGTTTGTTTCATGGCATCCCCTATTTCCCATGTAGCTTCATCTAGACCAAAGTGTTTCCACTACACCTTGACCTGTGTTATGGTTTTGTTTCTGAGTGGGGTTTCCTTCCAGTCTAATACGCATTATGGTTCTAGAAGGAATTCTCCCTCTGATTCCACCTAAATCACAAACCAAACAATTATATGATTAGAATCATGTTCATATTTCTTCAATRACGAAACATGGAAAACATTATGTTCCTTCACTGTGGGAGGAAGTGATAATCTATATGCTACAGGCCCCACTCTATCCAAGATTTCAAAGGTTCCACAATACTGAGGTGCCATCTTGGCACATGGTCCCATTCTCAATGAGCTTTTCCTGGGTCTAACTCCAAGATACACATGATCCCCTGCTTTGAACTCTCTAGGGGTCCTTTTTCTGTCTGCGTAGATTTTCTGTCTATCCTGAGCCATTTTCAGATTCTTTTTTATTTGAACTACTTGTTGTTCCATTTCTTTTAGCATATCTAGACTAGTTGTAATTCTATCTACTGGGTTATCCCAGCTGATTGCAATCTTGCACTGTCTACCATAGAGGGAGTCAAAATGGCTCATCTTCAATAACTCTCGATAGCCATTGTTGTAGGAAAACTCTACCAGTGGTAGGTGGTATTTCCACTTCTTAAGATGATGCATCCTTAACATGTCCTCTAACACTTGGTTTACCCTCTCTATCTGTCCATTAGTTTGAGGGTGATAGGTTGTACTAAATAGAAATTTAGTTTGAAAACCAACAAACAAAGATTTATAAAATCTTGAAGTAAATTTTGTATATATGTCGAATATGATCTCCTTAGGCATGCCATGTAGCCTGAATATTTATTTCATGAAAATATTGGAAATATCTATTTCCTTGCAAGTTGACTTGACAGTAATGAAGTGAGCATCTTTCCTCAGTTTTTCCACCACTACCATGATGGCGTCATTATGTTTGGTTGATTTTGGTAACCCTATGATGAAATCCATGGAGATGGTTTCCCATTTCAATTTTGGGATTGGAAGGGGCTGAAAAAACCTTGTTGGATGTTGGTGTTATGCCTTAAACTACTGACATTCTAGACATTTAGCCAAGTAATCAGCGATGTCCTTTTTCAATATGGACCAATAAAATAGTTTCCTAGTGGTTGTGATCATCTTTTGATAACCAGGATGACTAGTATATGGTATTCTGAGTAGTTCATCCATTATGAACCTCTTCACGTCATCACAGTTTGGGATATACAACCTACTTTTGTAAGTTAGCAGGCCATCATTCAACAATTGATAACCCCCATACTTCAGCCCTATGGGCTCTTGTTCTAAGTATGATTTTACAGTATTGAAAAAATGCATATGTTTCTTGTGCACTTTTGACTCTCTCCCTGACATCTGTTTCAGAGGTGCTTACAGCTTCCAAGTGAATCACTTTCATACTTCTGCTAAGTGCATCATCCACCCTATTTTATTTTCCTTTGATATTTTTTATTCCAAAATCAAACTCACTAAGGAGAGCCATCCATCTAGCTTGTCTAGCATTGATTTTTGCTTGATCAAACATATATCTCAACCCACTATGGTCTTTCATAAGCACAAATATCCTACCTAGGAGGTAATGCCTCCACATTTTTAAAGCATGTACTATGGAAGCCATTTCTAGATCATGGGTCACATAATTGATTTTGTAATGTCCCCATTTTGGGACATTATAACATTACAACATTTCAGAGTGGTGTGCCTACCCGAGTAGCCAGATAGGGGTGACAAAGAGTTTGAGAGATATTGCGGGGTTTATTTGGGCCTGAATTGTATCGTTCATCATCAGGATCCATTCCGCACAGCTGGGCTTTGGTTTTGTTGCATTTCGACGATTTCCATAATTTTGAGTTATTATGGATCATATCTTAATTAAATTCACTAAGGTCATAATGGGCATATTACTTGGAGAAACCTATTAGTGTAATAGCTCATCGGAATCAAGAAGAAGATTATTACAGGATAAGATGATGAGAAGTGACTTTCAGTGGCCGAAGAAGCCATCAGGATGGATAAATCACTTTTTACAGGCAAAATGGTTAATTAATTAATTAATTAAGTGATATAATCAAGGAATAATAAAATAAAGTAAAAGTCACTTGGAGGGAAAAGGTCAACAACGAATTAGG
>SNQJ01S0011732.1:41773-81722 GCA_010110895.2 Picea sitchensis | reverse complement strand
TTGTTGGAGGGCCTCGATGGCGGAGGATAGCTCAGATGGGGGAATTTTCATTGATGACTTCCATACACTCAGGGAGAGAGTGATTGTGATGAGGGCCGACTACCAGCAGTTGTTGAGGGATAGGGATTACCTATTGGAGGTTGGCAAGATGTATCACAGGGTACTGAGGGAGAAGGAGGTTGAGGTGGACCGACTCACTCATGACTTGGTGAGAACATGGAGATTCTTGGAAGGCACACAGGCAGCCCTTCAGGAATCAGAGTGTCAATCAGAGGAGCTCCTTGAGGAAATTAGATAGAGAACCACTACATCTATTTCAGTAGAGAGTCATATATATCCCTCAGCCACATTGCAAGAGGATGTTGGTGGTTTAGCAGTGGAGCACTAGTTGAGGGAGGAGCATGAGGAGTACCCAGGATCACTGATGAGTATGGAGAGATATGATCCAGAGATGCAGGAGGATGTCCATAGGTCACAGGGACCATCCTTCACGAGGGGTGTTGAGACATTTGGGCACACACATACACATGGGGATTCCAGAGCCAGGGGAAATTATGAGGACACTTCCATTTGTGTTCCAGGATTACCTGACCTTCATGTAGAGGATGACCTAGTAGTACACCCAGAATCCATGATGTTGCAGGTGTATACAGGAGATCACATGAGTATGCAGAGGCATATAGTGATGAGTGGTAGTTCACAAAGACATACAGAGGTGTACAGTGGGATTCATAGGGGCACACTGGATTGTAGGGAGGAGATGTACTTAGTAGAGCATGGAGATTTCTCTCCCTTGTAGTAGTATACAAATCTGGGAGATCACCTTCATGATAGTAGTAGTTGCATGAGTGATGATGGATGGAGAATGATTGACCCTCAGTTTGTGGAGATACCTATTGTTGTACCTGATGGTTGGTGTTCAGTGATGAGTACAGGTGGTTATTTACCATGGGTGTTGGTGGACAAGATTTTGGTCAAGTCCTTGGGATTGACCAAATCATATGATACTTTCCAGTCCTACATTTGGTTGCATATATTTATGGTAGCCTTTCCTGATACTTTTATCATTGACAACAGTGCAGGGGGAGATAGACAGTGGCAGGGGACATGGAGAGTTGGTAGTTTGAGACCACCTGACAGGAGTTTCTTGATTGCATACAGTAGGATAGGGGTGGGTCATCAGGGGCAGAAAATTGAGGCCCTATGCGTGATGGAGAGTATACTAGGCCATGGGACAGAGGATATCTCAGAGGTTTCTACATATTCAGACTCTCATTGGGATGAGGTTGGAGGGCTTTCGACAGTTATCAGTAGGGAACATCAACAGTTAGTGGGGATTGGAAGTGATGAACTTCCAAATTTGACATGGGATCCAGGAGTCCATGGGGTCAAAAGTGTGTTTCATCTTATGAGGATCCAGGAGTGGAGGGTCAAGTATGGATACTTTGAGCAGTCATTCATGATCAGAGTAGAGCAGCATCAACATGATGGTCCCTGTCAGAGACTTG
Organism: Picea sitchensis; assembly: GCA_010110895.2. Lineage (NCBI taxonomy): Eukaryota > Viridiplantae > Streptophyta > Pinopsida > Pinales > Pinaceae > Picea > Picea sitchensis. The sequence continues at coordinate 80,214 of SNQJ01S0011732.1, read as the reverse complement.
CATGGGACCCTAGGATTACGGGGCTGGGAATTTCATTAACTGATGGAGATGAGCGGACATTTGCAGGGGGAAGTCCCTTTTCTTTCCCATTGAGTTTCAGTATTGGGGAGAGCATGTCATTGGCTGGTGATTCGTTGAGGTATTGTAGTACCTCACTATGGCAACAAAATGTTTAGTCGGTGGGGGCTGTGTTGAGTTTGGTATGGTCTGATAGGATAGACCCATTTCGGGTTGAGGCCATGTGTTATTTGCAGGAGACTCATGGTGTTGATATGTTACAGAACTATACTCCATAGGGGATTGTATTTCACATTCTGATATGCGACCCAAGGATTGGAGTGCTTGGTAGTTCAGCATTTGATGGAGTTGAGTTTCGAGTAGAGTGGTTTCTCAGGGAGTTGATTGAGATTCTTTGGCCATTGATCATTCTACTCAGCAGGAGCATGTGGGTGTCATGTGTGGTGAGCACTTGGACAGACCACATCTTGAGGGGATTCTACCTTGTGTCACATAGGTGGATATGGGACCCCGGTATCATATGTAGTTGGATTCAGTTATTGCTTGAGGATAAGCAATAGTCCGGTAGGGAGGACTGTAATGTCCCCATTTTGGGACATTATAACATTACAACATTTCAGAGTGTTATGCCTACCCAAGTAGCCAGATAGGGGTGACAGAGATTTTGGGAGATATTGAGGGGTTTATTTGGGCCCAACTCATATCGTTCATCATGAGGATCCATTCCGCGCAGTTGGGCTTTGGTTTCGTTGCATTCCGACGATTTCCATAATTTTGAGTTATTATGGGTCATATCTTAATTAAATTCACTAAGAAGGTCATAATGAGCATATTACTTGTAGAAACCTCTTAGTGTAATAGCTCATCGGAATCGAGAGGAAGAGTATTACAGGATAAGATGATGAGAAGTGACTTTCAGTGGCCGGAGAAGCCATCAGGATGGATAAATCACTTTTTATAGGCAAAATGGTTAATTAATTAATTAATTAATTAAGTGATATAATCAAGGAATAATAAAATAAAGTAAAAGTCACTTGGAGGGAAAGGTCAACAACGAATTAGGGTTTCAGGAAGCTATAAAGGAAGGGTAAAACAACCTAATTCATTATGCGTTGTTATGATTTGATGTTGAGAGTTCCCAGAGGAGGAAGAGAGACGACCTTATTGTTTTGTGGATTTCTGGAGGAAACCACAACCATTGATCGGTTTTGGTGTTGAGAGACACACCCTAGCCCATTAGAGATACCATCAAGGTATTTCACCGTACTTTTCAGGAGTATCGATTGCAGAGTGCACAGCTTAGCTAGTGAGGGCACAAGTCAGTTTGAGGTTTTGGAGAGTTGCACGAGGTCTGTGTCCAGATTGCAGTTTCCTTCTGACCCATTTGAGATCTATCCAGGGTGCTTCTATTGATCCATCTATCGTCAGATTCTGACGGTGTAATCTTGCATATCACCTCATCCAACCATTTAGGGCATAGCTCCTCCAAACATATATTTGGGGTTGCATGCAGAGTATAAGAGCAAATCCGGGCAAATCCTTTCGACCCAATTCTGCATTTGGTGAGACCATTGTTTTGAGCCCTATAGCAGCAAATTCTGTTGGTGGAATCCTTTGGGGCGCATCCAGTGTCCAAGGAGGCGCGCAAACCCCCCAGGGGTCCAGATCTAATGCCTCAGAGACCAGATCTGAGATCTGACACTCATCCATTTCAGTCTAGAGGCCAGGGCGCTTCTATTGGAGCAATTTCCAATGCATTTCGAGGGTCTATCCTTCCAGACGAGTTTTCCAGCTGGTAGCGGTTACCGTACTTCACCGGAATGGCATATTTTTGTCGATCTATCTGTTCATGCATCAGATCTTCTATCATATTTTTATCATGGGTATTTTTATGCTACTTGATTGTATTCCAGTGATGATCGATGAGATCTAGCTGATGTTTATATTCTATATTTTCAGTAGGCTATTGTATTTCCATGCTTGAGCTGTATAATACATGATATTGGGTAGTTGATGTTCTTTACCTATGCATGCATCCTTTATATGTTGTTTAAACCATAAATATGCAACATGCACATGCAATAACCATCAAGATCTCAAACATATAACTGAAACACATCCAGAAACCCCCAGTGTATCAAATCTGCAAGATAGAACAATAGATCAGTAGCAAATATCTTGATCAGCGGGATGAGGGATATTACAAATTTCATGTTCATTCAATTTTCTAGATTCATAGTAAATTACATGTCCTTCTTTCATAAAGACTCCTCTGATCCCTTCCTTGTAAGCATCTATACACACTAGGAAGTTCTTATTTGGGTCTGAAATATTCAACACAAGTGCATTGGTTGAAAGGAATTTCAGCTCTTGGAATCTCTCATCACATTCTGATGTCCAAATGAATTTAACTCTCTTTTTCTAAAGGGAGGTGATTGGGAAACCAATCTTGGAAAATCCTTTTATGAACCTCCTATAGTATCTTGATAGGCCCATAAAGGATCTAATATTAGATACATCCGTTGGGGTAGGCCAATCCATAATGGATTTTATCTTTTCAGGATAAACCACCACTCCTTCTTCAGAAATAACATGGCCTAAGTAATGGACTTGTTTATGTAAAAAGTCATACTTACTAAAATTAGCATAGAGATGATTTTCTCTTAGTACTTGAAGCACTAGCTTTAGATGTTCTTCATTCTCTTCCATATTCTTGGAATATATTAGGATATCATCAATGAAAACCAATACAAATATATCCAAGAACTTACTAAGTACATTATTCATTAAGCACATAAAAGTGGTTGGTGCATTGGTAAGCCCAAATGGCACCACCACAAATTCATAGTGACCATATCTTGTCCTAAAGGATGTTTTGTGGATGTCCTTATCTTTAATTCTGACCTGATGGTACCCATAACTCAAGTCAATCTTGGAGAAAATTGTAGCACCCCTTAATTGGTCAAACAAGTCATCGATCCTTGGAAAGGGATACTTATTCTTAATGGTCATCTTATTGAGTTTCCTATAGTCTATGCACAACCTGAGTGTGCCATCCTTCTTTTTCACAAACAAATTTGGTGCTCCCCGTGCAGACACACTAGGTTGAATGTATCCTTTGTCCATAATTTCCTTTAGTTGTAGTTTGAGCTCAACTAGCTCTGTTGTACTCATTCTATAGGGTGTTTTAGACACTGGCACCTCTCCTAGTGCAAGTTCTATTGAAAATTCAATATCTCTTCTTGGAGGTAGACCTGGTACCTCTTCTGGAAACACATATTTATACTCTCTTAATATGGGATGGTCCTCTAGGATGGGTTTATTGTCCTCAATAGAGTCCAGCACTTGTATTTCATACAAAGGACATCCTTTTCTACAATACTTCTTCACTTGAAGGGTTGATATTTGTCTCACTTAGACAGGATTTTGAATCCCTTGTAGGGTTATCCTTCTTCCTTCTTCATCTTCACATTCCAAAGTTTTATTGTAACAGTCCAACTTGGTTTTATGGGTATCCAACCATTCCATGCTAATCTGCAAGTCATAAGATCCTAAAGGGAGTATGTTTATTGTTGTTTTTCAATGGGTAATCCACTTATAATGAATTGGCATGGTGGTATGACCTCTGTTAATTTTATTTTGGTTCCAGTGGCTAGTTGTACCAACCATGATCTAACATGTTTAACTTGTTTCAAACTACATTTCTCAACAGTTTGAGGGGGAAAATAACTCAAATTAGAACCAGGGTCAATTAAAATGGAAACTAGATGGTTGGAAATCATACCTTCCATCTCCACCACTGAAGCTTGGTGGTCGGCTTGTCTATTATCCAAGGTTGCATAAATTTTTGGCATGCTTTTAGCCACATCATTTACTGCAATAGCCTCTTGGACATTGTAGACCATCCTATCGTTTTGTTTCCTATATGGGTAGTCCCTCAGTAGATGTTCTTCTCCACAACCCCAACATTTCAAGGGTTCTCTCTTTGTGTTATCAGTGTTATTTGAGGCTGCTCCAAAGGGCTTATTTCCACTATGAGAGGGGAAATGTTTTTGATATACACTTTTAGTAGGAAGGTTCATCTTAGAACCTTTTCTGTGGTTCTTAAATCTTGAGGGTTTGAACCCCTTCTTCTTCAATCCCGAAATACTTTTCTTCTTCTAGTCCTCATTAGGTTCTGTCTTATTCTTGAATTTCTCATAGAAATACCTTTCCTTCCAGATAGTGTCTTCTAAGGTCTTTGGCTCATCAAATTCAATTATGTCCCAGAAGGACTGAGACAGTCCACTAATAAATCGTTGCATCTTTACATTTTCATCCTTTATGTAGGGAACATACCTTATCAGCTCAAGGAATTTTTTGATATTTTCATCTATTGTGAGTTGTCCCAACTTGAGTTCATAGAACTCCTTGGTCTTCCCATCAAAGTATTTATCTGACATATAATTCTTCTTGAAGTATTTCTCAAATTGTTTCCATGACAAGTCCTTCTCATGGATTCCTTTCACATTCCTAAGGTCCTCCCACCAAATGGAGGCCTTTCCATTCAAGTTAAAAATGGCTATTTGAACCTTTAAATTTTCAGAGTAGTCATGGACTTTGAAGTACTTCTTCAAGCCAAGCAGCCAAACTTTTTCTTCTTCCTCCTTAATTTATGCATCGAAAGTGGGTAGTTTAGATTTCTTGAACTCTTCAGGGTCATGGCTCTTGCAATGTTTCCTCTTCTTTCTTTTCCTCTGAGAATGTGAACTAGTTTTTCTACTAGAATATTCCTTGGAGTTGTTAGTTTCCTCACCATAGTATTTTTTCGATGAGTGTCTCTTGGCTCCATGTTGGGCCCTATTTGAGGTGATCCTCCTTGTGTGGCCACTTTAAGGTCAATGCTTGTGTATCTCAAGTGGACTCTGGGTTTTATTAGTATGATGTATGTCCATATGAATGGTTGTTGGTCCATGTTACAACTGCCTTTGTATATCTGATAATATTTGTAGTAGGACTGCATTAATTTCAGTTTGATTTTCCTGCTCTCTTATCAGCCTTACATTGTCAACCTTACAACTTTGTAATTCTACCATGAGGCTTCTCACGGTTTCAGTGAAATCTGGAGGGGTTTCCACTTCCCTCCTTTTATCAGATTCTTCCTCTCTATTATGGGATTTCTCTCCCAATTCATGGTGTGTCACCATCCTTTATGTTGTATTTTTCCTACGGTCCACTGACTAATTGAGTGTTGATAAAACATTTTTTGTTAGTTAATTATCTACTAGTTTATCAACAACACATAGTTCATATTTTTCAAAACATATACAACAACATAAAGTTCCATTCCTCTCTTCAGTAGAGGTTTAACTAAGCCTCTTAGGAATGGGGTAAGATAGGGTGTTATCCTTAAAGGGTCTCTAATAATATTTTTATGCAACTCGTTCATGAGCCCAAGCAGGCCAAGTGTTGTTTCCTACTCTGATACCAATTTGTAACACACCCAACTCCTAAGTGCCCTTTCTAGGGATGGGGCATCAAAATTTCGCTTACTTTAATCATCTCAAATCATCTCTTTGACGTCTCCATCCTCTTCTACTCAACTGTAGCTCTCTAACGATTGCTACCAGACTGAAAACCGAGCTCTGGATTGCAAGTTATGGCCACCTAAATTTCTTCGGGCATTATCAAACATGGGTCACCTGGTATACCTAAATTTCTTCGCATTATCAAACATGGGTCACCTGGAACCCACATAGGTCCACCTCATTTGTACCATCCCAAGTTCTTACATCTAATGCAGGGAAATTCCATCCAACATCTGCTAATCCAATGATCTGACATGGTCCTCATTTAACAAATAAGCTAGAGGGGAGTTCGGCATTGAATTTTTCCCCTCCTCGCATTACTACAGTCCTCCCGGAAAGTGCCAAATTCTTGAACTCAAAGGAGCTCTTAAAATCTCTCCACGTATTCTAGCCTTCTGCCTTTCATCTTATCCATGACACTGCATCCCAAACCTCTGGATTCCCAAAGTCTCAGACTCCTTGAGGGTCCACCCTTACACGTGGTTGTGTATTAAACGTAGAAGGCAAGGACACGTGGGTCCCGAGTACTCCACCAACCAAATGGAATAAGAAAGTAAGTTCCAGAGGTGACACGTGGTAAGGAAGAGATGACACATGGCCCCTACAGTGGGTGACACGTGTCACGTTTTAATGGGAACATAGGGTCTGTGAAACGTACGAATCCAAGTGACATGTGGCATGTCAAGCATGGGTCCACGTCACCCCATACCAATAGCCTTCCAAGCCATTCAATCTCATGGTCAAGGTATTTCCACGTAAACCCCTGGATCTATGGCCTATGTTACTTCGTAACTTCGACATTCAGGGGATCCATGGTGTGACTTCCTCCTTTCTCCCGGAGTGGTATACATTGGGATGACCATGGTCTAGATCTAACGGTCATAGGAGATCCCAAAGGGTACCTATATCTACGCTCCCCGTTACTTTGCAGCTCCGACCTTCGGAGATTCCAGCGTTATGGCCACTCCGCTCTCTCGAAGTAGGACTTCGCCGAAGTACCGTACGCAGTTCCCTCCACTGATTGATTAGATGGTTACGAGGGGTTCCTAATGGATTCCCCTGATCCATGTCTTACCTCAATTTGTAACTTTGATGTTCGGGGAGTTTGTCGTTATAAAACCTCTATTCCCCGGAAGTAGTCAATGTCAGAATTACCTCAGTGTAGATCCAAGGGCCAGGGGGACTCCTGAATACCCTCGGATCTATGGCTTAGGTTACTTCATGATTGGTAAAGGGTCAAAGTTTAATGGTGGGACAGGTTTATCTACCCCTGTTAGGGAAACCACCAGACATCATTCAACCTCGTGGGTGACCGTAACAACAAGTTGGCTTCAGTCAATTTGCAAATGGTAAGGTCGTAATGCTCTGGAGTTCCGAAGCCAGAAAGGCTTAGCTCCTTTTGGACCTAGCGCAGGGTTCACATACCTTGGTCATATGGGTCCTCCAAACATTCTTTTGGGCTACACGATAATCCCTTAGTCATGAATTGGTTAAGGACATGGGCATGAGCCCTCGGTCACATGGGTGAAGGGTCTGAAGGAGGTGCCCTCCTTCCACCGAGTTTGAAATTGGTATTCATGTGAAGGTAGATTCAAGAGGTTGGCGGGACTTAAGCACTTCAGTTAACCCTACCTCGACTCTCTTGTAGACTCAAGTCCCATAACTCTCTAACTGCTAAGTTGAGGCAACCAGAAGATCATTCCAAAGCATTGATTTACAGAGAGACAATAAACATTTCTACCTTAATCATTCAATAAAAAACTTATATATATATATATATATATTTCCTTTTCAGTACATAAAGTCTGAAAATATTTATTAGAAACTGGAAATCGTGAAGTGACAGCTGAAAAGGGTGCTTGTTTCCACCCAACCGTAGGCACAACCACTCCTAAACGGATATAAATTGAGCCATATCCAATCCTTGATGGATTTAACAATTCAACTTTGAGAGAAAACACACTCTGGAGAAATTTCACTATATATTCAACAACCACTCCTGAACGGATATAAATTTAGCCATATATATATTGAGGAAATGATATTGAATATATATATATATATATTCAATATCATTTCCTTTTCAGTACATAAAGTATGAAAATATTTATTAGAAACTGGAAATCGTGAAGTGACTGCTGAAAGGGGTGCTTGTTTCCACCCAACCGTAAGCACAACCACTCCTGAACGGATATAAATTGAGCCATATCCAATCCTTGAGGGATTTAACAATTCAACTTTGAGAGAAAACACACTCTGGAGAAATTTCACTTCATATTGAGTCTGCATCCCTTTGTCCTTGAAACTCTGAACTCCATGTTCAACCCCCAAGCTCTTCCTTCTTTGTGATGGAGAACCTCATCGACTCCTTTATATGAGCTTGAATTTGGTGGAGTATTGAAGTGGTGGAGGCCCAGATGGAGGGAATTAGTTTCTCGGTTCCATTATGTTTGATTACAGAAGTTTGTCACCTATGTACTTATGTTGATTATTTTAATAGAAATACTCTCTTCTCGTCCAATTGATATCCTACAAATATTTGAATTATTATTCCATGGGCGTATTTGTCATGTATGTTAATGGATTATGATAATCTATATGCTAACATTATATATTATCACCATATGCTTGTGTATCTTGGTTTTTAAGACAAGTTGTAGGTATAAAGCTTTGGGTTGCGTGCTCAATGGTGGTCTTCATCGAACGTCCAGACAAGGGAGGATCTTGGCCTTGTCTTGTTAGCATTTCATTTATATAACATACTTGGGATTAGAGTTGATTTCTACGTGACATTTTGTTTGTTGTGTTTTACCCATTTCCATAGAGAGATTTTCCTCGTAATGATGACAACACTTCTCACTCACCTAGTATTGGATTTGATATAACATTCTCAGTTTAGAACATGAAGCAAGAAAATAATCAATAACAAAATTTCTAGCATGTCCAGTTATTCAATACAACTCCACTTCCATATTTCCCTATAGTTCAACAAGACAGTGTTGATCCCAACATGTCATGAGACAAAGCAAACATTTAGAGCCAAATAGTATTGAACCTGGTTTGGTAGAAGCCTCATGTACCCTTGATTTGTGTATGATTAAATGCTTCTATCATGCTTAACACACCCCTAATGTAAATGCAACATATGTAAAATAGTGTACATTATTGTATAGAACAATGCTTTAGGGTTGACCTATAGCCCCAAATAGTGAATATTAAGGCGTTAGTTAGCTATTTATACCCAAATTTTCAATGTAATTGGAAATTAAGTGAGAGCTCTATCTTGATTGGTTTTAATGGAAAATATATTTATTAGCTTGTTGACAATGAACTAATGTAGTATACCTAGGAAGGTAACATGGGGTACCTCCCTGGGAATTGATCCGGTAGTATACCTAGGGCAGTAAGATGGGGTACCTAGGGAGGTACCCAATGGGAATGTGGTTATGTATTATTAGTGGAGGCCATTCAATGTAAGGTGGACTAGGTCCAATATATTATTCAATAAGGCCCACTATGGTAGTTAGATATATTAGTATAAACATAATAAATGTAAGAGGACTTACTATAAGGTTCTACTTCTAGAAATTTCATCCTCTAGAATGTTCTTAGGTGGTTGGTAGCATTATATAAAGGGGTTCAATCAATGTAATGGGATGTGATGAAGAATTATTGTATTTGGATCATGTAGCTCATTAGGAAGTTTCCCCCTCGAAGAGGCAAGTGAACAAGAAAGGATCCCTTCTGTAATAGGATCTATTGTATGGTGTTTCCCTACCTTAAGGGTTTTCATATTAATAAAGTGGAAGTTTTCCATATTGTCTATGAATATTTGTGGTGTTTTTGAATATTTGTGGTGTTTTTGTATGCAATACTTTGGTATTTCACAATTGGTATCATAGCACTTTCCTTGGCCAAAGAAGGGAAAAAATGATTGGTACCTTTTGCAGATTTTTTAAAAGGAAAAAGGGGGTGACACATGTTGGGACCACTATTTTGAATACCGCCCAATTTTATGAAAATATTAAAGTTTTGTGAAACATTTTAGTAGATCAATGAGAGATCTAAGTGGTGGAAAGCTAACTTCTAGTGTGCTAGCAAGGAAAATACTCATGCGCCAGCTGGGAGAGAAGTGAAAAGAGGCAGAACCTTCGAGAACGTGTGAAAAGGAAGCAGAATCAAGAAGAGATAGTAGCAAACACGAGAAGTCAAGGAAATACCTGAGGGAAAGGCATAAATATGTGAACATGTAATGGAAAAAGGTTGTTGTTAATGTTAAGTTGTTGATATTTTATTGTTGTCGAATTATTTTTAGAATGATGTTGGTACGCTCTTGAGTTTTGTTGAATCACCCTTTTGTTCTGTCATTAAGCTTTCACCATTAATGTATGTTGTGATAAGCCATTTTAAGGGATTTTGGGGGAATGAACTGTTCTTACGAAGAAGGTTGAGAGTCCTGATCGAGTGCATAATTATTGATTATGTGGTATAATTCATTCTAGGGAGAAGTACTTTAGGTATGTTGGACTATGATATGATAATATATGAAGGATTATTTGGGCATCAAAGATTTTTTATTATGTGTATGGATGCTTGATCTCTTTATTACGCAATCTGTTTTTTTCTTTCTGTGTAATTGATCATTGCAATACTTTTTAACAAGCTTATGTAATGTATATGTTTATCATTATGTTGCATAACATGGACTATCTGATGCATTCACTAGTTTAAGACTTCTGATGATATGATGTCTCCACATTCAAGTATGGTTTTGTATGGTAATGCACTAGATCTGATGGTATGTCCTTGTTAACTCACTCTATCTTACATAAGTCCTAAATGCACTTTGGGTGATACATCCTTCCCTTGTGGAAGGTTGAATATGCCAACACTACTGGACTACAATGGTACCTTTGTTGGTAACCTCCGAGAACCTCGGTCTCCAATTTTGCGGAAAAAAAATGGTTTCGTTGTCGGGACCCATATTTTAAGTGAGTTTTTTAGAGGATACAATATACCATCTTTAAGTATAATGTTGAGACTTTGTGGGAAACAAGGTGTGACCAATTCATATTTCAAGAAGCTAATCTACAATATACAAGCTTGAGGGTTGTGAAGAACATTGCCTTTCATTTTGAACCAGCCAACGATCAGTATAAAATATTATGGATCCAATTTCTAGAAGAAGTATTTCAGTGGATCGATCGGTTGCAAGAAACACTCGAATTTAAAGATTGCATCAAGAGAAGATTTAATTGGACCGTTGAGAAGCTAACATATTTGCATAAGTTGGATCATTAGATTTATAGAGGTGTGGATTTCTGGATAGAGACCACCTTGGAAGGATATATCATTGAATTTCCCACTGAAAACCACCTTTCTTTCTCCAAGTTAGAAGTAATATTCTACAATGGATCTGGAGGAAGATTGCTACGAGAAATATCATTGTGGATTAATATCTTACTAGAGGAAGAGGGAATGATTTAGATTCTTTCAATTGAAATGGAAGCATAAAACCCTTGCACATGAGGGGTGGGTTATTTAGGCGAGGGTTCATGAGTTAGGATACAAAATTTCTTGAGGTATGGGGGGTCTTCATGAGAAGAGTGCCAGATACCTGATCAAAAAGAGGTGGAGAAAAAATATGTGAAAGTTGATGAAGAGGATTGATCAGTCATGGAAGGAGATCAACTTCAAGAAGATTCATAAAAGAGAGTTAGAGAAGTTGAGGGAGTTGCAGACACATGGAAAGCTAGCTAGACGATGGTTGAAGGAGATTTTTGGAGAGAAAGGTGAGATTTCTGGAGAGAGTAGATGAGGTGAAGAAAAGTAAGAAGAAATAATCAATATAGTAGTCACCACCAAGGAAAGAGAGAATTTGTTGTAACCTTTGAATAAGCTGTGAGGGAATAATCTCCTGCAACGCCTCAAGATGTGAAGTACCCTACAAGACCTGATATGATATGGCCTCCTAATACAACCCCTCAGGTTAAAGAATCATATCCCGAAGACACAGGAACTAGCCTTGGATCACTCAGTCCCTCAGCACAATCTACAAATATGGTAAATTCTACAGTAAACTCTCCCATAATTTCTATCATTTCTCCTCATTCTAGTCCAACCAGTTTGAGTGGTATTAGTAGTAGTAGAGTGGCAAGTTATTTAGTTTTATCGCAACCAAGACCTTTAGGATTTACCTTAATAGGGTCCCCAAGTCCTTCAATGGTACATCAACACATCGATTCCCTGACCCGATACCCATAATTTTTGGGTAAAGGGGATGAGGATGTCAAACAACATTGGTTCCTTTGTGAGGCCATCTAAAGGTATCATGGAAATTTAGATGCAAACAAACTAGTTGAGTTCCAAACCAAGTTAAGGGGTTGAGCATTAAAATGGTATATGAAATCCATTAAACTAGAAATCCTCAAGGATGGGATTTCACTCTTTCTCAATTTAAACAATGGTTTATAGAAGAATTTTGTTTACCCCAGTTAGAAAAACATGCCCTCTCTGAGCACCCAGATGGGGTGCCACTTGGAATGAGAAGGGGGACAGATGGCTTGGACTAGCGGGGGGAGTTATTATCCCAGGTCGTCACCCCCACCGTAATAACTTCCTGTGGCATACACCATGCAGAGAGTTAATTCAGTGCACCTGGAGGAGCTCTCGGATGAGAGATCCAACCAGGATTCCAGTACCAGTCACATGTAGTAGTCCTGTTGGCCTTCAATGGAAATGGGAGAGGCATCTTTGGCTCCTCACAGAGTTAAACGCAGCCCTAGAATGCATTTCTTGTTATTTTTCACCTGGCATGCTCACCACACAGAGCTCTTCGGCCCCCAAGAACTTCATGGCTTCATTTCCAACACCTTGTTCATCCTCCTAGCCTCATTTTACCATCACTGTCCCCCCACTGCCCCCTCTCACCCCTCCACCCCCCTGTTCCTCCCATCACGCCTCGAGAGTGTGGGAATCCTACGCAAGGCACCAAAAAAATGAATGCCCTCTCTCGAGCCACCAAAATCACCACCTCTCAACGAGCTCTAATTGCTCATTTCAGTCATTCCCATAGCACCACCAAGAGCACTCAAACAACCTTGCACACTCCAAAAATGGAGACCCCATCCTCCTCATTTCAGACTCAGACAACCTTGCGCACTCCAAATATGGATACCCCGTCCTCCTCGACTCACTCTCCACCGTCACCTCTGCATTATCACATCAGCACTGTGAAGAAAGAGGTGCCTCCTCTGCCTTTGCACCCAAGCCTCACCACTGTCAAATAGGAGGCACCACCTCTAGTTTTTCATCCAAGCCTGAGCTCAGTGAATGTGATAGTGCCACCCTTAGAGGTGTGCCTCCCAACTGTCACCAACCTTCTCTCCCCCCCATTTCTCAGGTCGAGCGAGCCTTACTACAGGGACGAGAGTTGTATCATGGAGGATGAAATCCCTCCAAGTTGGAAATTGACAGGTGCAGGGAAGGATTCAACTGTAGCAGAAGACAAAGGCATGGACAAGGGAGAATAGAGCTTGCACTCTGCCTATCATCTGGCAAAAGAGCATCTTGAGCTCCTCTTCGACATCGATCAATGGCAAGACGAAYAGGTGCATGGCCAAGGGATCATCAATCAACGACTGGACTTGCAACTTGATGCACTCACAGATGCTCCAGTGCAAGCCCATTGTCCAACTTGCAAGAAAATATTCACCCTGACATACACTTCTCATGGATATCCAGGTTATCTAATGGCATGACTCGGCTCACCCCAGGTCCCAGTTTTTTGTTAATTACAGATATAGAGTAGATAGTGATAAGACAGTTTTCACTCTCTTTTTTGGTTGTGCAATTCTCTCAGTAATGGCGGCTCTGAACAAGGCCAGCCCTAGGTTAGATAGATGGAACAGGGTTCCTGTAGACATTAACAACTCTCTTCTCAATTTTTGTAAAATATTTTTCAGACATGAAAGGCACATTACTGCTTGGAGCCACCTTTTCTGGTTTCCCTCCTGTGGAAAAACAGGTGGCTTCCAAGCATCGCAAAGATGTAAACTTGTGATTTAATATAAGGTCCTTTTTTATTTACAAAAAAAAAAAACATGCCCTCTCTGAGTTGCGGGAGATTAAATAGAGAGATGGAGAATCTACTTGGGAGTATAACTAAATTTTTAAGGCTGTGATAGGGAAATCAACAACCCCATTCCTAAAGATCACCAGTGGGAATGGTTCATTTGGGGAATTTTACCATTAACCCGCCTTTTATTAAACCAACAGAGGATAACCAATTTGGGGGAAGCCTTAGAGAAAGCTATGAAAATTGAGGTGATGATGGGATATCCTGACATCTTGCGGGTGATAAGACCACTTGATGACTATAATATTACGCAACTGCAAGGTCATATTTCCACGTTAACTGAAAAAAATTCAATAACTGACCAGTCCTAGAGAATTTCACCCACATGTCTGGTGTACTAGTTGCTACATTGAGGGTCATATAATGACAAAATGTCCTAGATTGAGGGGTGCAGGACCCCTTTCACAACTGATGGAACTTCCGCCAATAGGACCATCGGGAGGGGTTGTGCAAGTTGCAGCTACTACACCATTTCATGGCCCTGTGTAGTACCATGTCTTTCCAAATCATTAAGGAAGTCAAAATAATGAATATTGTGAAAAAAAATTAAGTCACGGGAATTCCCCTCAGCATTGCCCCATCCTACAGAAATAAACCCCTATCCCAAACACATTTTACTATTAATTATGTGGGTCACCTACTCACACAACCAAGTAGTGTCGTTCTCTAGATGCTCTTGCAAATAGAATGTATTAGTCTAAATTTAGGATCGACAAATCTCCTCAAGGCTTTGGAGGAGGACATCGAGGTGGAAGATGGTTTAGAGGAAAGTGAAATGGTGGGAGAGGACTATCTCGATGTTATAATTCTGATGAGCAGGGACATATCACCAAATACAATCCTCTTTTAAGATGTCCTTGGTGTGATCACTATAGAATCAACACCCATGCCACCGAGGATTACCCTGAGTTGATCGCAAAGTGGGAAGATCATGCAAGGAAGTGAGGCACCAACTTGATAAATTATTAGCCTTAACCTATCACTGAAGAAAAGGAACCCAAAATTAATATTATTACTCGAGAAGGAACAAGGACTAGTGTTGATGTTGATAACCTGACTCAAAGTAAGATCTGCAAGGAAGTACAGGAAGATGTTAAATATGACCCCCTGGTACAGAAAAAATTCTTTCAGGATATTCTGGATATGTTCTGATGGATTTATGATCCTACAACACTGAGGGTAGAAGAACCAAGCCTAGCGCTGCAACCCTACCATGCACAAAATTTGGTTGTGTAGAAGGGTCCTTCGGTGAGACCTCAAAAGACTATTGACTTGTGGCTTTGGTTATTTTATGACGTTTTAGATGACGAACAACTCACCAATGAGTTGTGGAACACAGTAAATGGGAATGTGGAGGCTCAAGGGATCCCATAGGAGTCGGTTTTTGTTCATATTCTAGATGGACATATCGGTAGAATACAGAGGAGGAAATGGATATCTGGAGGAGAATTTAGACTAAATTCCCATATTGATGACTACAAAATTAGTGATGTTATGCTATATTTTGTATCTGACGTCAACATATTGTCGAAGAAAACCTAGAAATCCATAGGTAAGCCCAAGCTTGTCTATTCACTTATTCAATTATACATGGCCAATC
Organism: Picea sitchensis; assembly: GCA_010110895.2. Classification (NCBI taxonomy): domain Eukaryota; kingdom Viridiplantae; phylum Streptophyta; class Pinopsida; order Pinales; family Pinaceae; genus Picea; species Picea sitchensis. The sequence goes on along the minus strand of SNQJ01S0011732.1, from coordinate 64,892 downwards.
AATACTATATCTATCCTATGGGGAGGATACACAATGTAGAAGTGGACTTAAATGACATTAAAACATTCACAAACTTTGAGGTCATATAAATCATGGGGGAAAATGACCCATACCCATCTCTATCGGGCATTGAGTGGGCTTATGAGAATTGTTTTGTCATAGACCTTAAGAAGGAAATCATGACTTTTGAATCATATGGTATGAAAGTAACCCAACCATTAGACCTTTACTAAGGCCTTCTATATACGAATATGGTCAAGGAAAATATGGAAGAAGATTCCTTGGATCACCTCTACACTTTGACTACAGGGAAGAAAGTAGAATACATTAACCCTACCATATATGGCTCGGTAAGTTGGAAGAATATTCAATTTGCAGGGGAAGATTCATAGATATCATTTGACAACTGGCAATGAGGAAGATATGATAACTTCTCAAGGTGGTGCATGAATATCAAAGCCTCCAGGTGGATTGGATCACAGGTTAGAGACTACCTTTTTTATGATGGTACTTCAGAATTACATAGGTTTCTTGTTGAGCTGGAGAATAAAATTGCACCAAAGAAAGGAATTCATGTACTTGATGTTGCATTAAGATCATCTTCATCTAGATGGAGGGCCACCAACAAGACTACTTTATTTTCCTAGGAAGAAGCAAAGTGTGTCATCCAACGTCAATTCATTTCCCCTTCACAGGTTACTCAACCAAGTCAGGAGAAGGAACCAAACAATCATATCCCAACTTTGGTAGCATACAATGGGTTTTATGATCCAAGGGAGCATGTTGTGCATTGTAATCAGGTATGGAAATTTGTGCAGCTTCCTTCCCAATTTTGGGTACATCAGTTTATTCAATCAATGGGACAAGTTCCAGACACTTGGTATGTACGTGAGGAGGCTCGACGCCAAACCACTTTCTGGGAATCCTTCAAAGCCAGTTCTGTCAATATTTCCTATTCTCAAGGAAGTCCCTTGAAATCACTCTAGCTTTGAAATAGATTAAGAAAATTTTGTTTACCATTGAAGTTAATCTTATACATCCTCCCACTATTTGTTATGAACATGAATACCTCCTTCATCATAGCCTTTACCCGTCCCTTGCACAAATAACTCTGACTTGTAGTAAAATTGATGAAGACCCAAGAGACCTCGAAGGCCTAGAAGATCTCTAGCATTTTATGTTTAAAGAATCAAAAGGCACCAGAGTTGTGCACGACACCAAGTTGGATGATGTTACTAGTTCTTATTATAAACCCCTAAATTTGCAAAAAATAAGCATAGGGAGTGAGGACTACCCTAAGATAGCTTCCATAGGGGATTACTGGGATGAGCAGACCATGACAAAGATACAGGCTCCGCTGCGGGAATATGAGGACCTATTCCCTATAATATTTTCATAACTAAAAGGAATTAAGGGAGATTTAGGGGAGATGAGGATAGAGTTAAAGCATGAATCAAGACTAGTTAAACATATGCCATACCGTATGAACCCTAGATTCAAGGAGAAAGTAAAGAAGGAGATTGATCGGATGATAGCAGTTGCACTGATTTTCCCTGTCAATAAGGATGAATGGATCAGTCCTATCGTCATCCAAAACAAGAAAGGTATAGAGGATATACGAGTTTATGTGGAATACATATAAGCATGAATGTTTCTTGTGTACATGACCCCTTTCTTACCCACTTTAGCGATGAGGTATTGGATCAAGTAGCGGGAAACAAAGCATATTCCTTTACAGATACGTTTTTTGGAGACCACCAGGTTCGAATCACCAAAGAGTACAAGAAAAATACTATATTCATTCCTGAGTGGAGATCATTTTCCTATAATTTTATTCCTTTTGGGCTCAAGAATTCCCCAACAGTGTTCTCTCTAATAGTGATCGCAACATTCTGCGACTTCATTCATAATTTTCTTGAGGTATACCTAGATGTTTGGACTGTGTACAACTTACTCAAGGACCACATCGGGATATTACGACTGATGTTGGATCACTGCAGACAAATAGATATTTCCCTTAATCTCAGAAAATGTGTTTTTTGTGTACCCTTTGGGAATTTGCTAGGAAATATAATTTGTAGGGAAGGAGTACTAGTCGATCCTATGAAATTTGTAGTAATTATTAATATGCCTCCTCCTAATACTGATAAACAATTGCAGACTACTTTGGTCCATATTGGATACTACCACAAATTTATTAGGAACTATACAAGTATAACAACCCCTTTGGAACAACTACTAAGAAATCCAAAGAATTTCGTTGGACTCAAGACTATGATCAAGCGTTCGACCTACTAAAAGAAAATTTGAGTGTTGCACCCATTTTAACGTATCCTAACTAGAAAATTGAGTTCCATGTGCACATTGATACCTCTACAATTGTGTTTGGTGATATCCTAGAACAACCAGGGGGGGAAATCGTGATCATCCTGTCTACTTTTCTAGAAGAAATATTTCCCAAGCTGAGTGCAACTATACTACAACTGAAAGGGAAGTTTTGGAAATGGTTTATACTTTACAAACGTTTAGACATTATTTGTTAGGAAGTCATTTTAAGTTTTTTACTGATCACTCTGCTTTGAAGTATCTGGTTAATAAACTTGTGTTCGAAGGTCAAGATTGTAGATGGTTGTTGTTATTTCGGGAGTTTACTTTTGAGTTCATTATCAAGACTAGTAAACTAAATGTGGGTCCAGATCATTTTTCTAGACTAGGGTCAGGAGAAAGTGGCAGAGATGTATATGATCAACTCCCTTATGCAAATATTTTTCATATTGAGGATATTCTTGATTATCTGTCGGATAATTTCATTACTTTTAACAACTGGTACTATCTCGAAGGGATATTCCACAACTTAGAAAATACACCTAGCGATTTATGCAGCAGACTACCAACTTATTGCAATCCAATTGTACACATTAAGATTGGATAGTACTTGTGGCATTGTGTGCTAGACCATGAAATACTTGATATTATATGGGAATTATGTCACAGTGGACTCATGGGAGGATATGTTGGTAGCAAGGATACTACCAAGAATATCTTACAAGTATGGTTATCGATGTTTAAATATGTTAAGGAATATTCTTGGGCCTGTGAAGTATGTCAGAGAGTGGGAAAGCCCTCTTGTTGTGATGATTTACCTCTACACTTGGTCCAAGCATTGAAAGCATTTGAAAAATGGGATGTCAATTTCATCAGTTTGATAAATCCCCCTGACAAGCATTCCAAGGCAAGATACATAATTACAACAAATGATTACCTGACTCGATGGGATGAAGCGGAGTTTGTTCAGGATTTCTCTATCACCACAACAACACAATTTATTTTTCAGAATATTATTATCTGATTTGGTTGTCCTCGAAGCTTGACCAGTGATCAAGGATCCCACTTTATCAGTGAGACTATCATGACCCTTAAAAGAGAATTTTTAATTCAAAATCATAAGAGAAATCGCTACCATCCACAAGCTAACAGAACAATGGAAGCATTTAATAAAATATTGGAGATGGGGCTGACTAAAGTTTGTTGCGCAAATCGGGATGACTGGGATGAGAAAGTAGCAATTGTGTTATGGGCTTACTAGACTACCACAAAGCAATTAAACATGTATACTCCATTTCAGCTGGTATATGGTAGAGACGAAGTTGTGCCAGCTAAGTTTCTCACCCCAAGTTTATTCATTGTGCAAGCTACTACGATGACGGATGATGACTCACTTGCTGAGAAGATTGAGGAACTGATGGTACTTGAGGAAGCTATGTTCTTATCATATTTTCATCAAACCATGGAGAAATCCTGACAAAATTCTTGACATGATTGACATATAAAGCATAAATCATTTGCGCAAGGTGACCTTGTGCTCTTATGTGACAACAAGTATCAAAAACATCTCGGGAAGCTACAGATGCATTGGCTTGGCCCTTTTATAGTTGTGGAAATATGTGATGCTAGAGATGTCAAATTAGCGCAACTCAATGGAATTATTCAACCTGGTTGGGTGAATGGTGCACGCCTGAATCCCTACCTTTCTGCCTCATAAATAATTTTTTGGTATGCAAAGTTTCAAAGGTAGGCTTTCCAATTCTATCTTTTTTTTCTATTCTTTCCTCTTTTTTCCATTTTTGTGTCTGTTTTTCCAGTTTTGTTACTAAGATAATGACGTGGTCTATGCTCATGTGTCCTAGAGTTCAGTTTCATTTCCAATTCATCCAGCCTAGATATTCACTTTGTGTTCGAGGAGGTCTCACTCACATCATATCGTACTTAACGTTTCCAATGTTTAATTCCATGCCTTGGTGTCATCACATGGGTTGTTACAAGCCATTAGTACCTTTTACTTGTCATCGTGTTACTACCAGTCATAGTCAATTAACTATTAACACATGTTTGTCCTTTTTTTAGGTTACCGCCGACATGCTCATTACTTCCCTAGTTGATTGGATGCCCCATTACCAACTTTCTACTTATGTGTTTAGTCGCCCAAATCACGTCATATATTTTTCCTCATTTGAGGGATTTAGTCAATGTTAATACCCATTATTGTCACCCTGTATCATTCAATTCATGACCATCACATCACCCACCACATATTGCTTATAAACATGCTTTTGGTCATCGGATAAATATTCTTGCATTATCATCATGCTAACTATATACTCAGTTCTAGAGCCTAGTGAGAAACCTATAAACTTGTGTCCGCGAACCCCTCCCCCAGTTCGCTTTGTTTACCTCCATAATTTTGGTAGGATGGTTTGCACCTATGTTCAAGGATCTACCCCCAAATTTTTTTCTCCAATCATAGTGGTTGGCCCGAATGAATTCATCGATCCACGGGTCAATATCTTAGATGACCTCCATGGGAAGGTGGAACACACTCAGTTTGTGAACACCAATTTCACTGATGCTTCCTAGTGTTCGTCGATGGAGGTTCACACATTTATGGACCGCATCACCTTGTCAGATGGTGATTTCCAATGGAAATGGAAGCAATCGTTCTTTCCCCTACACAATATCATGTTGATGAATTTTCGAGAGTTGTTGTTGTTCAACACCACTGGCAAAGTCACCAAATGTACCAAATTTCTTATCAGTCGAGTCCACAATAGCACATTATGGATGGAAAAGGGATACCTCATACATGTTGAAGACATCCACCAATTAACAGGCTTGTCCATGATGGGTCAAAAATGTATGAGACAACTTCCAGGGCTCAAGGAAGCATGGTAGGAAAAAGGGTACACTCAACCTATACTAGCTATATGGCACTCACCAAGGAGGTTGTGGCGCTTATTTTAAGCCCATTAACGATGAATAGCTATGTTTTTATTTCTACCTCATCGATGACAAGTAATGAAAAATATACAAAGAATGAGTGTATGCTCAATGCGATCATGATGGTAAAATTTGCCCAAAATGGCGCACCACTGAACTAGTGACGATATCTACTAACAGATATGTTGTGGGCCTATGCAGACATCCATGAGTAGACCACATAATTCATCTACAACTACTTTCTCATCTCTTTTGAGATGTGCAAATGGAATCCACCCCAAGTCGACAACTCACCAACAATTTCAATCCTCGAATCGCCAAGTTATTTGATTATTGGCATGCATGGAAATTGGTCAGCAATGATGCCTATCATAATGTTGTTTTTTCATAGTGGAATAGTGATACAATTACTGCAAATCAGAGGTTTTGGATTCCACAGGCGATTCTCAACAAGCATACTCACCACATTTGGTTTGATATGAACCTCATCCACACCTTTGTGTGACCATTAGGAGCTGCCCCAACGTTGTTTCACATGACTCCTCTTTCATTCTATCTAGATGTAGTAGTGTTTGACAAGGAGGTCAGGGGATGTTTGGGGGTCATTAGGGAAGAGAACTCCTCTTCCGTTCTATCTAGATGCAACAGTTTTACACAAGGAGGTTAGGGGATGGTTGGGGGTCATTAGGGAAGAGATGTATATGGGTACCTCCTACACCCTGCCAGCCATTTCCAAATAGTCCACTCCAGCGGAGACAACAGATGTAGGCCCTAGTGTGAGAAAGAAAAACCAAACACCCTCCATCTCAGAGAAAGAAGTATATGAAGGCGAAGAGGAAGTGTTATCGAGCGAAACAGTTCAGATTCCATTTTCATCTATTCTTCATGACACCATGATATCAAGTATGAAATTCTGGGAGGTCAAGACTTCAGTTTTTCCTCGAAAGGATTTTTGTACCAAATCCCCATCCCAATCACCCAATGATCTTGTTATCACTGAGGCCACCCCCCTTTCCTCCATCCCACCTCCATCCCACACCACTCCACTTCCATTACATACCACCCCACCACGGGCGTGCACTAGAATTTTCACCCCATTGACTTCACCATCCACACCCGCCATCATATATATTCTTGATGACCCTCCAATGCAACTCCAATATACCACTATCGTCAAGGAAGCCACCACCCTATAGAATGGTGGGACCACCACCGTTGTGCACACGCCCCCCAACATCCCCAGTCCATAACCAATTTCACATAGCTTTTCTAGACTCTACTGCCCACCTCTCCACAATTATCGATGCTAGTGATCCATTCCCATCTACTTCTCCTTAGATCCCAGAATTACAAGTCCCTCTACACAAAACCCTCGAAATTGTCTCTCGACTTATGAGCATGCCTTGAAAAGAATCGCTTATGTAGATGGAGAATAAAGGTGAAGCAAGGAGAAGGTTATAAATTTCCATGATGCATCGATTCTACCGACTATCAATGTATGTGGGATATCATTTAAGCAACCTAGAAACCATATATTGGGTGATTGACACGATGTCTTGGTTGTAGATGTTCATGGCACTTTTACATATGTTGAGAAATAAAATTATAATGTTTCTCATGATGAAAATATGATAACATTGGAATATAGCGACCCTCTATTGGAGTGAATTCGATGGGAGACACAAAGTTGGACCTTTAATTTTTTTTGGATAATAGATCGAATAGCACACCACTTCTAGGTTTTTTCATTGGTCGCCTTAGCCAATACCAACCAAAAAGTGGTAATTGATTTAAGCAAAACCCTAAGTATTTAGAAGAAAGAATGATCTCTTTGACTTCATCATGGATGTCGACTATGAATGCAATGCATCAACAATACTATTCGAACACTTCAACTTATTGCATACATTGAGGAGCAATTGTGGATGCATCCTTGGTCGAGGTAAACACCTTGGTCGACATCGATGCTTTGGTCGAGGTCGAGGCCTTGGTCAAGGTCAACGCTGAGGTCATGGTCTTCCTCGAGGAAGAGGTCTTGGTCAAAGTTGAGTCTAGGACAAGAAAACTTCCTCTCTAGCGGCACGAACAAGTTGATTGCACCTTGCTTTTGATATTTCTGTGACTTGTTTTTCTCGATTAGTGCATGCAGATCTTACTAAAAACCATTGTTTTTCAACCACCTAGAGGACGAAGAGTTTCTAGAGTTCTTTCCATACATTCGAATTGCAGAGGGTTATTTGTAGTTTTGAAGAGAACGTAAGCATTGATAATTCTTATGTGAACAAATTGAAACCAAGTCGACATTGACGGTGAATGAATGAGTTCTTGAACCAACGTACATTGACGAAGAATAAACAAAGTAATTGGAGCAGTCAACAATGGAGGTTATTATCAAGAACATTCAAACTCAAGAAAATTCTACAACATAGTTGTCAATGAAAAATTAATTTTTTTATAAACTTCTATCAAGTCATTTGAACTTCCATGTTATTGAAAAAGAGAGCCATACAAAGACATCACATATGGGGTTATTCTTATGAGTCTTTTTTTGGGTATTCTAGTAATATATCAAGAATAAATGTAAAAAGAAAGATGGAGGTGGAGAAATTGTAAATGTAGTCTTATGTATAATTTGTTATATGAAGGACAAGTTAGTCGAGTCTCAGTAGTTGAAAAAATATTAAAAAGTTGTTATAGAGATTGTCGAAAATCGAGTTTGTTTCTAAATAAAGGATGTTGGTTGTGGAGCCTAATTATCTTCTTAATTCAGAGGTTTGTTTCATTCGTTCTTGGACACCATTCCATAATGGGGGGTGTGGGGGGGCTTCCCCCCACTATTGTCTCTAGGGGGGTTTAGGGGGGAAGACGACAATTTTTGTAGCCCCCCCTGGTGGGGGTTTCAGGGGTAGCACCCACGAAGTGAAATTTTGGGAAAAGTTGCCTTGTAAAATATTGTGATTTCGTAGTTAATCTGGACCATTCATTATAAGGTCACAGATCTGACGGTAGAAGTTAGTTTAGGGATTTTGTCCCTAGAAGGAAACCCTCTTTTATGAGGGAATTGTATTGTGGTTGTGTATGTATGTGAATATTGTATTCTGAGAGAGGATGTTGTGAGAGAGAAGAGGAAGTTACAGTAGGTGTGTTGTAGGTTGTATCCCTTCATTTTGTTGGATAATAAAAAGGAAGGACTTGGTAATTTCTCTAGTGGACGTATCCCACACTAGGTGAACCATGTATATCTGTGTCTCTATTTATTGTGTATATTCTATGTTTTATTTCCACATTTGATTTATGTTATTTCGATGTGATCCTCTTTTTCTAACAACTGGTATCAGATCCAAAGGTAACTCGCAGGAAAGGAGGGTTCCTGGTTCGAGTGGGAGTAATGGCGAAAGATGGAAATTTAAGGTCAAGAAATTTAATGGCCAAAACTACCAGCTATGGAAGATACAAATGGAAGATTATTTATATCAAAAGGATATTTACCCATCATTGGGCAGAATAGAAAAGAAGTCGACGGCCATGAAGGACGAAGAATGGGAGGTTCTTAACAGAAAGGAATTAGGAACAATATGGGTGCACCTGGCAGCATCGGTGGCTTTCAATATTTCGAAAGAAAATACAATGGAGGATCTGATGAAGGCACTAGCTAGACTATATGAAAAACCCTCAGCCTCCAACAAGGTATTTCTAATGAAGAAATTATTTAATATGAATATATCAGAAGGTGGGTCTTCCAGATCATTTAAATGAATTTAACACGGTTACAAATCTTCTAAGTTATGTAAAAGTGAACTTTGATGATGAGTTTATGGCTCTTCTAATATTGTGCTCATTGCCAGAAAGATGGAATGGATTGGTCATGGATGTATGTAACTCTGTCTCGGGTTCAAACACTCTAAAATTTTATGATGTTATTGGTGTTATCCTTAGTGAGGAAATGCGATGAAAAGAACATGTGAGACATCAAGTAATGCGTTGAACGTAGAGACAAAAGGAGGACAAAAGCAAAGAGGAAAGAGTCTAGGGAACCGTGGGAATTATAGGAAGGGCATATCCAAATCCAGACTAGGAAATATAGAGTGTTGGAATTGTGGGAAGAAAGGACATCTGAAGAAATACTGTAGAGCTCCAAAGAAACAAAGAGATGGGCAACAAGAAAACAATCAAGCAGAAAATGTAGTAGGTGATGTGTTACAAGATTCTTTGATTATTTCTTTAAATAATATTATTGATTCTTGGGTATTAGATTCAGGGGCTTCATTTCATGCCACACCCCATAGGAAACATTTTCAAGATTATGTTCAAGTTTATTTTCGACGGGTTCATTTGGGTGATGATGCACCATGTAAAATTGTTGGAATGGGTAAGGTACAAATAAACCAAAAGAATGGAAAACGGTGGCTACTGAAAGAGGTAAGACATGTTCCAGATCTGAGAAAAAATCTGATTTCAACAGGGAAGTTGGCAAGTGAAGTTTTTATATCTACATTTACAGATAAGGCATGGAAAGTCACTAAAGGATCATTGGTGATAGAAAAAGGAGAGAAGGTAGGTACATTGTATTTGTGTACTGGTAATGTTGACTCTTCTATCTCTTTAGCTTCTACAGGAGTGGATACAACATTGTGGCATCATAGGCTTGGACACATGAGTGAGAAGGGGATGCAAATACTTCACAAAAGGAATTTTTTCCTGGATATTAAACAAATTGATTTGGATTTCTATGAGACATGTGTTTATGGAAAACAAAAGAGAGTCATATTTCTCAGAGTCAGAAAGGAAAAGAAGAGTGAAAAGTTAAATCTTGTGAATACAGATGTATGGGAACCAGCTCAGGTATCATCTCTTGGTGGCTCTCGTTATTATGTTTCTTTTATTTATGATGCAACTAGAAAAACTTGGGTTTATTGCATTCAACAAAAATCTGATGTTTTTGACACTTTTAAGAAACAGAAATCTTTGGTTGAGAATGAGACAGGAAAAAGGTTGAAGTGTCTCAGATCAGACAATAGAGGTGAATACTACAACAAGTAGTTTGATGATTATTGTTCATACTATGGGATTCATATAGAGAAGATAGTTCTAGGAACACCACAAGAAAATGGTGTGTCAGAAAGGATGCGCAGGACAATCATGGAGCGTGCAAGGAGTATGATATTGCATGCAGGGTTGCCCTTACAGTTTTGGGCAGATGTTGTAGATACTTTTGTTTAATTGATAAACATAGGACCTTCAAGTTATTTCGATGGTGGAATTCCAGAGGAGGACTGGATAGGTAAAAAGGTAAAATATTCATTTCTGAATACTTTCGGTAGTGAATCATTTGTCCATATTGATAAAGAAAATAGAACAAATCTTGAAGCAAAATCCAAGAAGTGTACCTTTGTTGGATATGGTGTTAATGATTTTGGTTATCGCTTATGGGATTATGAAAATCATAAAATAATTAGGAGTATAGACATCATATTCAATAAGAAGGTCATGTATAAAGATCAGTTGCAAGGAAGAAAATAGGAAGAATAAAAAAAAGAATACACAGTGCTCTATGATATCACTGAAAAAGAAATTCCAAAAGTACTAGAAAATCAAAATGTACAACAAAAGGAGCAGCAGGTACCTCAAACTCCTACAAGTGTTGTTAGAACATCTACTAGGTTAAGTAGACCCCCTGAACGATACTCTCCTTCATTGTATTATTTATTGTTGATGGATTCTGGTAAACCGAAAAGTTATGAAGAAGTAATTCATGTAGACATTAAAAGGAAGTGGGAGAAAGGTATGAAAGAGGAAATGGATTCCTTGGTAAATAACTAGACTTGGGACTTGGTTTAGTTTCCCAGAGGAAAAAAAAGAGCATTGTAGAATAAATGGGTTTACGGGTTGAAAGAAGAAGATGGAGGCAAAAAGCAGTAAGAGGCTAGACATGTTGTAAAGGGGTTTGCAAAAAACAAAGGTATATATTTTGATGAAATATTTTATCCCATTGTTAAAAAAAAAAAAATTAGGACTATTTTAAGTCTTGTGGCAGTAGAAGATTCACATCTTGAACAATTAAATGTAAAAACATCTTTTCTCCATGGGGATTTGGATGAAGAGATTTATATGAAACATTTTTAGGGGTATGAGGTCAAAGGGAAGGAGAATTGTGTATGCAGGTTGAAGAATATAGTGTATGGTATAAAGAAATCTTCAAGGCAGTGGTATTTGAAGTTTGACAGGTTTATGACAGAACAAGGTTATAGTAGATGTCATTCTTATCACTATGTTTATTTTAAGAAGATAGAAAATGGAAGCTATATTATCTTGTTATTGTATGTAGATGGAATTCTTGTTGTAGGGTCTCATATGCAAGATATAAATGTGCTCAAAATGAAATTAGATAATTCATTTGTGATGAAGGATTTGGGTGTTGCAAATAAAATCCTTGGTATGAGAATAACAAGAGACTGGATGATTCGAATTTATGAGCGGAACGAAATAAATAACAGACTGAATACAATAACACAGAGATACAAAGATCCAGTGAACAATAATTTCTATTGAATAAATAAAATAGTTTGAAACTGTAAAACTGCAGAACTGAAAACAACATGCTCGAATGGTGGTAGCTATCTCTGAGAAGATTTGTGGTTTCTATGCGCATCCATATGAGAAGAATGATTACAATGAGGATCCAGAGGACCTTTTAACATTACTCATGAATTCCAAAACCATAAACATCCAAAAACCTAACCCTAGGAGATTAAACACCAAAATTTATGTGGACTCGATGGGTAAGTTGGTACCTCAAGTTCTAGGGGTCATAACTTTTTCATATGACCTCGATTTTAAGCGCGTGATAGCCAGCTAGAAAGGTATTTTCTTGAACTACACATTATGTCGTCAAAATCTAAATTTGTTTATAGTTTGATTGTGGAAAGCCAAAAAACATTGTTTAGGGCCCCAAAACGGCCCTGGAAGTACAGAAAGATGTACTGACATAAAAAATTCCAAAATAATCTAGTTGGATTAGGTGGGTAGCCACCAATCTCCACCTAGAAGCTCTGTAGGTATTCAAACAACCCCAGAAGTGTAGAACCTAAAATTACAAAGAATTACATAAGAACATGTTGAACTAAAAACTATCAAGAGGAGTCAGTTGGAATAGGTGGGTGGACACCAATATCCACCTGGATCAGTCCTCCCCCCTTAGGAAGAAATGGTCTCCATTGCGTTGAGTGCCCATATCAGGTGAGGAAAATCCTGTTGAATATGGATCTGGTTGATCCATTTGCCTTGGTGCAGGAGCTACCCTACCTTGACAACCCGATAAAGATGGATCCTCTACTCATGATTTCTCTTGACCTGTGTGTCCACTATCTGATCAGTGGATGCATGTTCCATGTAGTCATGGTTGAGCTCTGTTGGTTTCAATTGTTTTTCTATCTCTGAGGTGTCCAATAATGGTGGAAAATATGGCCGGAGGAGGTCCACATTGTACACTAGGTGCAAGCCAAGGAAGGGGGGAGTGTCAAGCCCAAAATAATTATCACCCACAACCTTGGTGATACTGTAAGGCCCATATCGAAGTAGATGAAGCTTCTGATGGGGCCCTGTAAGGCATCATTTTTTCAAAAGTAAACATACCTTGTCTCCCACCTGAAACTTGTGCACTACCCGGTGTTGATCATGGTGATGCTTGTACTTAGCAGTGGCTTTCTGCAAAATCTTATGGACCTGTTGGCAGATGTGTTGAATCCTCTCAATGAATCTAGTAGTTTTTTCGACCTCATACTGAACATGGGAAGAATTTGTTTGTGTGGTTGCAAGAGGTAGTGCAACATCAATGGGACCCAAGGGTTGGAATCCCATCCCCACCTGAAAGGGTCTATGGTCGATGGAGCTATGGAGAGCCATGTTGTAGTTGTACTAAACATAGGGAAGACTCTCATCCCATGTGCGTGGATTCTTAGAGTTCTAAATGAGCAGGATGTGCACAATCATCTGATTGATGACCTTTGTTTGGCCATCGATTTAAGGGTGGAAGGAAGTGGATTTAGTGATCTTGGTGTCCAACAGTGACTAGAGGCTCGACCAAAATGTGTTGAGGAAATTGTTGTCTCGATCAAAGATGATGGTATGTGGTATCCCAAAATGGAGCCACACTTGTTCGAAGAAGAGATTGGTAGTATCTGTCACTGTGATACTCTTCTTGCAGGATGTGAGAATGGCCATCTTCGAAAACCAATCAACCACCACAAATACACAATCATTGCCTTGCTTGGTGGATGGAAGGCCAGACATGTAATCCATCGAGATGGATTCCCAAGGCCTCTCGAGAGTAGGAAAAGGGGTGTATAAGCCTTGTTTCTTGATGGTTGGCTTGGAAATCGCACAGGAACTGCAAGATCTGATATACTTACTGATGTCATGTCGAAGTTTTGGCCAATAAAAATGTTTATGTAGAACGGCCACAGTTTTATCCATGCCAAAATGTCCTACCATCTGACTGCAGTGAGCCTCCCAAATCATCTTTGCATGCTCTCTTGCAGGAACACAGAGGTGGACTAGATGGCATAACAGTCCATATTGAATGTGAAAATTGATGACAATCGCACCCGTACCCAAGAGTCAATAGGTGGTGGCGAATTTTGGATCTTGTTGATAAAGTTGGGGCCACTCAGATGCCTCATTCCAAAAGGATTGGAGCACGGTGGTGGGTGCATCCATGGGAAGTTGACTGAGGAAGTCAATAACATGATTTTTACTCCTTGTCTTATACTTGATGTTGATATGGAACTACTGTAGGTAGGTGCACCACTTCTGATGGTGGTCATTCTGAAAATTCCCCTGTGTCTGTTTGAACTACAAAGGCTTGTGATCAGTGTGGATGATTGTCTCCTTTCTCAAAATGTAATGTTTCCATTGACGGTAGGCTTGTACAATGGAATACATTTCCTTGTCATAGGTTGTGTATTTACGGACAGTATCTGAGAGTGTCTCTCTATGGTATGCTACCAGATGACTGTGTTGAGTGAGAACTATGCCTACAACATAGTTGGATGCATCAGTCTCAATATCGAACGATTGTTGCAGATCAGGTAAGGATAGTATTGGATTTGAGCATAAGCGATGCTTTATATCATCAAATGCTCATTGTTTTTCCTTCCCCCACATTAAATTTTCCTTGCCACCACCCTTGGTCACTTCGCTAAGGGCCCATGCGATATGGGAGAATCCCAACATGAACCGTCGATAGAAGTTGCCAAGTCCAAAGAATATCTGAAGATCGGTTAGTGTGGTTGGGGCTAGCCAGACACGGATGACTTTTATATTAGATGGATCCACATGTGCCCCATGTTCATCAACAACGTATCTCAAGTATTGGACCATATTCATGCCAAAGGAGCATTTTTCCAAGTTGGCATATAGCTTGTGTTGTCATAGAGTGCTCAAAACCTGCTTCATATGTTGCATGTGCTCCTCCCAAGTTCTGTTGAAGATGATAATTTCATCCAGATATACCACCACAAAAGAGTTGGTGAAGGGTCTAAATACATCATCCATCAACCTCATGAAAGGTGTTGGTGCATTTGTTAGTCCAAAGGGCATGACTAGCCATTCGAAGAGACCTTCTTTAGATTTGAAAGTTCTCTTCCATAAATCAGTCAGTTCGATGGGAACCTGTTTGTAGCCAGACTTTAGGTCAATCTTGTTGAAGAACTTGGCCCCCTTGAGCTAGTTAAGAAGGTCATCAATTCAGGGAATTGGGTACCGGTTCCTGACTGTGATTTTGATTAATGCTTTGTAATCAATGCAGAGCCGCCAAGTCCCATATTTCTTCTGCAGTAGTACAATCAGGCTTCTGCAAGGGGAGGATCTGGGTTTGTTGTGGCCCTTTTGAAGCAACTCTTGGATCTGACACTTGATTTCGTCATTTTCCATCAGTGAGTGATGATAAATGGGTCCATTAGGCAGAGGTGCACCATGGGTTAGATCAATTGTATGCTTGACTTGGCAGTGCATTGGTACCCCGGTGGGAGAGGAGAAGATGTCTATGTACTCTTTCATGATTCCTTCCACTTGATTCTACTACAAAGAGAGGCTTTGTGTAGAGGTCACAGATGTGGCGGTGACCTTCTACTTATTGTGAGCATGAATCACAAAAAAGATGAACTTACCGGTCTGTGAAATGACCTTACTACATTTCTTAGCAGAGATTAAGGAAATAGAGGTAGGTGGCGCTACCTCTAGTATCATGTACAATTGTCTACCCAAAGTAATAATAACACTGCAGGGTCTAGACTCATACACAACATGTCACTTCCACAAATATGGTTGTCCTAAAACAACATCACCAACTTCAAGGGGAGAAATATCACACAATACCTCATCTTTGAAGGGCTTGATGTCGTATGGAATATGACACTATTGGTTGACGCGGAGATATCTTCCTTGGTGAAGCCAGCCAATAGTGTAGGGTTGTGGGTGCAGGTCCAGCCCCTTGAAAACCTCTATTGAGATTGGTTTCTTATGGCTGTCGTTATTGACAATGAAATGAAGCGGAGCCCCCTTTACCCACATATGTGAGTGAAATAGGTGTTCCCCTTCCTCTGGTTCTTCTAGTTCGCTTGGATGGAATTTGGTGGTAGCGACAATGGTGCTAGGTTCAGCATCGATAATCCACTTCCCTCCTTCTAAATTTGATTCGGAGTCATAATCTGCCTCGAAATCGAAATCTTTCAGCTTGGCCACTAGTGACTGCTTGGAGTGACATTCTTCGGTGTTGTGCCAAGGGATTTTATGGTATTCATGCCACTTTCCCATGTCTTTCTTTGACTTCTCATTACCCTTCTTGTGTTGTGGCTTGGACTAGTTGTCCTAAGAGTGGCCATCTTTTCTCTACCCTTTTTTTTTTGGGTTGGGGCCACCTTTGCTCTGCTTCGGCTATGAGGAGTTTGCATATCCAAACTCTCGCCTCTTCTACTTAATTTTTTGTTTGATCTTGACAACATATATATAATCCGTACCCAATGATGTGATATCTAGAAAGTCCATTTTTGTTTGAATGTATCTATGCAGATAGTCGTGGTATTTGAGTACCAGATGTCGTTCAAAGTATTTGATACCCAATTTGGTACACAGGGTATGGAAAATATTGGTGAAATTTGGTACTCTCTCATCCCTTTCATGACATAGGGTTGTCCATCTTGTGTATTGGTCCTCGTAGCTCCAATAGGGTAGTATTGTTCTTTAATGGTATCCTTGAAGGAATCCCATGTTGGGGCAACCGTAAATATTGCAGATTCCTCTATGGCCCTTTTCTCAGAGTAAGTATCCCACCAGTCCTTAACATGCAGGACAACCTTGAGGAGTGGAAAAGTAATATTTTCCCTATCGAAAGAAATTTTGGACCGAAAAATACCCTTCAAGCAAATTCATCCATTTATCTACAACATCCACATCTATCAGTCCTTCAAATAATGGAATATAAAAATTTACTTGTACCTTGAAGGGGGTTGCATGGCCTCTTGATGAAGATGTGTCTCATGTGGGCAGTCATCGAAGGATCTGTGCGAAGTTGTCCATCATTTTGTTCCTTTGTCGCGTAATGGATTCCCCAAGCAACAGTTTAAAAAGAATCTCCTCCTCCATCATATTTCTTCTCGTACCCCATGATTTTTGGTTGGGATCGACATGGTCGATCTTGAAAAGGCTCGACTAGTTCGAGTCCCAACTTCTTGTACCCACATCTTGTCAAGGACATGCACGAAAAAAAATAAATGAAGAGCAGACCACTCTAATACCATTGATCTGGATTTATGAGAAGAACAAAATAAATAAAAAACTGAAAACAATAACACAGAGATACAGAGAACAACAACAGACATCTAGTGAACAATAACTTCTATTGAATAAATAAAATAGGTTGAAACTGTAAAACTGCATAACTGAAAACAACTTGCTCGAATGGTGGTAACTATCTCTGAGAAGAGATGTGGATGCTACGTGCATCCATATGAGAAGAATGATTACAATGAGGCTCCAAAGGAATTTTTAACATTACTCGTGAATTCAAAAACCCTAGACATCCAAAAACCTAACCCTAAGAGATGAAACGCCAAAAGTTATGTGGGCCATGATGGGTAAGTTGGTACCTCAACTTCCTGGGGTCATAACTTTTGTATATGACCTTCATTTTAGGCACGTGATAGCCTGTTGGAAAGGTATTTTCAAGAACTGCACATTATGTCGTCAAATGCTGACTCCGCCTATAGTTTAACTGTGGCAAGCCAAAAAAACATTTTTTAGGGCCCCAAACCAGAAAGATGTACTGACATGAAAACTTCCAAAATAAGCAAGTTGGATTAAGTAGGAGGCTACCAATATCCACCTAGAATATGGTTAGGGATTTAGAAGTGTAGATCCCACAATTACAAATAATTATATAAGAACGTGTTGAACTAAAAATTGTCAAAAGGAGCCAGTTGGAATAGGTGGGTGGCCACCAATATCCAACTGGATCACAGGAAAAATTGCAAATTGGCATTGTCTCAGGGTGAGTACATAGAGAATGTTTTGGAGAGGTTTAGAATGCAAAATGAAAAACTAGTTAGTACACCTTTGGTCAGCCATTTCAAATTAACCAAGGAAATATGTCCCAAGACACAGGAGGAGATAGAATACATGTCCAGGGTCCCTTATTAATCAACAGTTGGCAACTTGATGTATGTTATGGTGTGCACAAGAACAAATATTTCACACGCAGTGGGAGTTGTGAGAAGGTATATGAACAATCCAGGTAAAGAACATTGGGAGGTAGTAAAGTGGATTCTCAGGTATTTTATAAGTACTAGTACTCATGCATTATGTTTTGGAGGTTCAAACACTATTCTACAAGGATATGTTGATTCAGATATGGAATGTGATAAAGATAGAAGGACGAGCACCACAGGGTATGTTTTTATTATAGGTGGAATGACAGTAAGTTGGATTTCAAAACTGAAAAATGTTTTTGTACTTTCAACAATAGAAGCATAGTATGTTGTTGCTACAGAGGCTAGTAAAGAGATGATTTGGTTACAAAGGTTTATGGAGGAATTGGGAAAGAAGCAGGAGAATAGCAGGTTATACTGTGACAGTGAGAGTGTCATTCATATTGAAAATAAATCAGCCTTACATTCTAAGACTAAGCATATACAGCTCAGGTACCATTTCATATGATCTATCTTGAAATATGTACATTTGAAGTTGGAAAAGATACATACTAGCCAGAATCCTGCAGAAATGTTAACAAAGGTAGTAACCAGGGAGAAATTGAGTTCCTACTTAGTTTTAGTTGGTCTTCAAGAATGAAGGTGAAGATGAGAAATTTTCCAGGTCCAAGGGGATCATAATCTAGTAGGTACAACAACAGTGGAGTTTTTCTGATCAGTCTCCAAGTGGGAGATCGTTGGTTGTGAAGCCTGATTATCTTCCTAATTCAGAGGTTTGTTTCAGTCATGCTTGGACCCCATTCTTTAACAGGGGGTGTGGGGGGGATTTCCCCCCCACTATTGTCACCAGGGGGGTTCATGGGGGGTGACAACATATTGTGTCCCCCCCCGAGTAGGGGTTTCAGGGGCAGTTCCCGCGAACTGAAATTTTGGGAAAAATTGAATTGTAAAATATTGTAATTTTGTAGTCAATCTGGACTATTCATCATAAGGTCATAGATCAAATGGTAGAATTTATTTTAGGGATTTTTTCCCTAGAATGAAACCCTCTTTTATGAGGGAATTGTATTATGGTTGTGTATGTGTGTGAATATTGTATTCTGAGAGAGGAGAGTGTGAGAGAAAGAAGAGGAAGTTACAGCAACTGCGTTGTAGGTTGTATCCCTTCATTTTGTTGGATAATAAAAAGGAAGGACCTGGAAATTTATCTAGTGGATGTATATCACACTGGGTAAACCACATATATATGTGTCTCTATTGTATTGTGTATCTTTTGTGTTTTATTTCTGAATTTGATTTATTTTATTGCTCTGCGATCATGTTTTTCTAACAAAGGAGGGGGTTAAACATGAGTCTTTAAGGTAGGTGATCCCCTCCATTATTGTAATGTAAGTTGGTTTCTAGATGAAATGATTGGTTCCTCTTCAACATTAGTTGACATTCAACCGAAAACATTTTACTAAATAGTAAAAGTCTAGTACTAGCAAAAGTTTCTTTTTTTCCCATCGAGTCATTGAGTCGAGTCATAGTCAAGTTCTCCTTCATATAATATCAAAAGAAAACTCTAGAAAATCATAAAGAAGCATATAAGTTTGATGATAAGTAGATAAAAATAGTAAAAGATTGAGCATTGATGATGAATATGTTGGTTGAAAGAATTCAAAAAAGAGACATCTCTAGACAAACACACACATGCGAGCTTAAAAGAAAAGATGATGGCACAAGAAATATTGAATTGATCAAGCCCCCTAGAATAAAATTTGCAAAATAGTTCCTGAATTGTGACCTCGGAATCCAGAAAGTAGAGAAATGGTAGGTTGGCCAAAGCATGATGTTCCATCGTAGGGTCTGTGCATGGAAAATATGATCCTAGGATGAGCCACTCACCACTCCGAAGGCACCAGAGAGAAAGGTGTAAAAATATGATCAAGAGGACCATTTTTGGGTGGGAGAAAAGAGTTGTGAGAATCAGAGACTGAACATGAATCTACCAGATTGAAGACAAAGGCTAAAGAGTAACAGGTCATTAGTTATCTGCACGCTTGCTCGGGATGAGAAAGGATTTGAGTGTGGGGGAGATGTCGGGAGGCCTCTTAGGCCCTAATAGCCATCAAATACATATTTTAGACATTAGTAAAATGTATAGACATATATGTAATCAAACATAATGTAATAACACGTGTGATAAGAGAACTAAACAAAGTCTTAGTTGGAGCAGGTGCAACCGCTCCAACCATTCACCCATTGTATAAATAACCCTAAATACGGAATACAAACTCAGAATGGATATCCTTCCCTAAATTATCTCTTCTTTATTGGTTTGTGTGTGTTCTTGATGTGCTTCACGATGTAGTCTCTCCTTGAATGCATCCTATGATTATGTAGACTACAACAAGCCTACAGGGCTGAAGTATGGGGACTATCAACTATTGGATCATGGAATGTTAACCTACAAAGGTCGATTGTATATCCCAAATTGTGACGAATTGAAGAGGTTCATCATGGATGAACTACATAAAATACCATATATTGACCATCCTGGTTATCAGAAAATTATCACAGCCACTAAGAAACTATTTTATTGGCCAGGAATGAAAAAGGACATAGTTGATTACTTAGATAAATGTTTATAATTCAAGGAGGTTAATGTGCAGCACAGGAACCTAGCAGGGCTATTGCAACCCCTACTAATTCCAAAATGGAAATGGGAAACCATCTCCATGGATTTTATCACTGGATTTGCCTAAATCAACCAAACAAAATGATGCCATTGTGGTGGTTGTGGATAAACTAAGCAAGGTTGCTCACTTTATCCATGTAAAATAAACCTGCAAGGCAACAGATATTGCCAATATTGTTATGAAATAAATATTTAGGCTACATGGTATACCTAAGGAAATCATATCAGAAAGAGATACAAAATTTACTTAAAATTTTTGGAAGTCTTTGTTTGTTGTTTTGGGACTAAATTGTTATCTAGTACATCATGTCACCCTCAAATTGATGGATAGACAGAGAGGGTAAACCAAGTGCTAGAGAACATGTTAATAATGTAGGTGATGCATCAACCCAAGAAATGGGAAGAATACCTACCACTAGTAGAATTTTCCTACAACAATGACTATCATGAGTCATTGAAGATGAGTCCTTTTGAGGCTCTCTATGGTAGAAAAATGAAATATTCCAATAAGTTGGAATAACCTAGTGGAAAAAATAACACTTGGGCCATATATGCTCAAGGATATCGAACAACAAGTAATTCAGATAAAAGAAAATCTAAAAATAGCTCAGGACAGACATAAAAGTTATGCAGACATAAATAAAACTCCTAGAGAGTTCAAAGTAGGAGATCATGTGTATCTCTAAATTAGGCCAAGAAGAAGTTCCTTGAGAATGGGAACTTGTTCCAAGCTATCACCTCGGTATTATGGACCCTTTGAAATTTTGGACAGAGTGGGACCTATAGCATATAGACTAGCACTTCCTCCCATAGTGAAAGCGCATAATTTTGTCCATGTTTTGTTACTAAAGTATTATGTACATGATTGTAATCATATAATTGACGGGTCTTTAATCTAGGTGGAACCAGAGGGAGAATTTATGCCAAAGCCACAATGCATACTAGACATAACATAAATATCACTCAAGAACAGAACCATTACACAGGTCAAGGTGCAGTGGAAACACTTTGGTCCATATGAAGCTACATGGGTAATGGATGATGCCATGAAGCAGACATACCCATTTTGTTCACTGTTGTACATAAATATCACAACGGCAGGTAGAACACCAAGGATGATGTTCCTTTAAGGGGGAGGGGATTGTAACACATGTTAGCACCGCCATTTTTCTTTCCAATTTAGAGTCAGTTTTTAAGTCACGTCATGACCCATGCGCACGAACATGTGAAGTCATGTACGTAACACCATGAGTTGAGGTCAGCAAGTGTCTGTTTGGCCCTTGGAAATAGGTAGGGATGTTAGATTCGAAACTTGTATGAGAGGTATGGGTATGTCTTTTCCAAGAAATTCAAGTCCTATCGAGAAACCAGGTCGAGTCAAGTGGTTAATAGAGGTTGTTCCATCAAGTACAACAATTATTATCAATTCATCATGGAGGCTGAGGGAATGAAAAATAACGACGTTCGTAGCATGCATGACCAGCAAACCTTATCACCTGTATCCTACACACGGGGACTTGCCATGGAAAACCTGCAACTTGACTTGGAACATCTCGTCGCCATGAATTCGCTGTCCTCCAGCATGATTTCGTCTCTTGTCCGATTTGTTGTAAATCTTGGATTCTTGGCATTCTCTCCAGTCGTAGAACCAGGCCTAAACTCTATTTGCAATTTCCCTTGCCAGTCTAGCGTGATCAGAACCTTCCCTCCTGTGTGTTTGTTGGATACATTGTGCGTAGATTTCACCTTGGTCGCACCATGGAGACCTCTCAGAGCACAAGGAAAGGCACGTGGAGCAGCAGAACTGTAAGGTCTGATCCCCCAAGGTACTGTGATGTATTCTCACTTGTAGCAGGCATCCCCAAAGACGTGAAAGGAACTATTCTTTTACCTGCAGAGAAGACTAGATCAATTCACAGAAAATATAAAACAGAGGGATTCAAACAGGAAGGGAAGACCGTAAGATCCCCCTCTCCCCAACAACAAATTCCTTGGAGGAGGGGCAGGCCAAGAAAAAACTAGGAGATCGTGGAAGCTCGAATTTCAGAAGAACCGTGCATCAGATTGATAGATGAAGAACGACTTAGGCGCGCCACCTGGATAGAACCTGCTGGGGCATCAAGCCACGAAGACAGGAGCTAAAACAAGGAGAGCAGATATCACAAGAGTGAATGAGAAAGTGTCATCTCAGTAACTGAAGCGATTGAAACTAGCCATCGCCGAGCTCTATCGGGAAAACATGGAATTAAGGCGACAGCTAGCGACAAAGTCCATGGAAGCATCTGCAATGTAGGGTCACAAAGGGAACGTGGCGTGGTTGAAAAGGCAACTCAAAGAGGCGAAAGACACCATAGTATAGATGCGAGAAGCACAGAGACTGACGGAGGAAAGTCATGTGAAACATTCCAAAGAATGTGAAACGACCGAGAAAGAATCTCGTGTATATCTCGCCAGCGTGCAGGAA
>SNQJ01S0011732.1:27510-39504 GCA_010110895.2 Picea sitchensis | reverse complement strand
CCCGATGTTGCGCAGTTGCGGTACGTTGATTCTTTCAAAAATGGTTTTGTCCAGGAGACAGGACGGGAGGCGAGCGGAAAAGAGGTAGAGAAAACTTGTCCCCCTTTCAATTTTGAACATGATATGGACAAAATAAAAATCTTTGTCTTGTTCAATGAACTTATCATAAAGGGCGAGTATCGGGAACAAATCATTAAAATGTTGAAAATGGGGGGGACCCATGATACTCTGAATCTTCAATATGATCACCCCGTCATCCTTTTTGGTCCACGCGTTGAAGAGATAAGCGATATCGAAGATGTCCCTCCTTTCTACGTCAATCCAAATATCCATGACATGAACTTGCATAACGCCATGCTAGATTATGGTGCATCACACAACCTCATGCTGAAGGTGATCATGGATGAACTAGATTTGGATGTCACTAGGCCATATAAAGACCTTTTCTCTTTTGATTCGAGGAAAGTCAAGTGTTTGGGCCTTATCAAAGACCTAGTTGTATCATTGGCTCAAATCCCCGCTAAGAACATGGTCATGGATGTGGTCGTCACAAACATACCCCCAAAATTCGGCATGTTTCTCTCGAGGTCGTGGGCTGCGAAGTTGAAAGGTACATTGTAGATGGATATGTCATACACCACTATCCATGTTTTTCGCTATGATAGAAGGTTGTACAGAGAAGTGTTGTTGAAGTACATGGTAAGAAACAACATGAAGCCACACAATCATCCCATATACATCATCGACACCGAGGTAGGGTCTTCTATATTCTACAATGACCTGAATTTCGAAGAAGAAGAGTCGACAGCCATTGTAACAGCTGACGAGGAGACCGCACGGGAAACAACAGAATGCGCTGACCCAAAATATCGCATGAAAAATAGGGTGTGGAACATGAGTTTTGATGGCGCATTCTACAAAGAAGGAGTTGGGGTCGATGTATGAGTGAGTCACCCTAAAGCAAGCACAAAGTTGTCCTCATACAAGCTTGCGTTTGAGTGCACCTAACAACATGGTTGAGTATGAAGCATTGATCTTGGGCTTACAAGTTCTGAAAGAATTGGGCGTGCAAAAGATAGCAGTGTGCGGGGATTCCAAGTTGATCATAAACCAAGTAAAGGGTGTATATTATACCAAACACCCCAGGATGAGAGCGTACAGAAATTTGTCTTTGGACCTCCTCGAAGGATTCTCAGAATATGACCTATCTTATATCCCCGGAGAGAAAAAACAGATTGTCGATGCGTTGGCCACCTTCGCCTCAGTTTTTAAGATCCCCATCTTCCCAAACAAAAGGTATGAAATCGAGGTCAGGCACAGGCCGACAGTGCCTGATAATATCAAACAGTGGCAAGTGTTCGATGATGACAAACAGGTGGAAAGATTCCTCCTTATGAGCGACCTCTAATATAAGCATTGACAAGGAATGTTGCGGCGACAAATATGAGAGCGCATATGTGCACAGCAACGACGACCCTTTCCAAAACCAGATCATGGGAAGGGACATAATACAATTGAAAAATAATATTATTCCAAAGGGGTTGGTGCCACTAGAAAATATGTCTGACGAGAATGATGTGGCTAAGAACCCCCAGGATCGCTGCAAGCGAAGAAGACATGGCAGACTGCAACATCGGGACTGAGGAGAACCCGAAGATGGTAAAATTATCCAAGACACTCAGTCTAGAGGTCAAGCAGGATTATATAAATCTCATGAAATATTTCCCAGACTTTTTCGCATGGAGCTATGATGACCTGAAAGTGTATGCCACGAAAGTGATCCAACATGTTATTCCTCTCAAGGAAGATTATAAACCTTTCAAAGAGAACCTGAGACGAATAAATCCCATGTTACTGTCGCTAGTCGAGAAAGAGGTAAAAATATTTTCAATGCTAAAATCATTGTTTCTTTGAGGTTCTCGAAATGGGTAGCTAATCTGGTACCTGTAAGGAATAAAAGCGGCGAGATAAGACTATGTGTGGACTTTCGAAATTTAAATAAAGTGTCTCTCAAGGACCATTATCCCCTTCCCAAAATGGACTACACCCTGCAAAAGGTGGTGGGGTCCCAGAAGATGTCTATGCTAGACGGATTCTCAGGATATAATCAGATCATGCTCCACCTGAACGACAGAGAGAAAATGACTTTCACAACTCCATGGGGAATGTTCATGTACGCCAAGATGTTGTTCGGCCTAATGAACATTGGAGCCACTTTCCAGAGGGCCATGGACATCGTGTTTGTTGATGAAAGGTAAAAATTCATTGTGATTTATATGGACGACATCACCTTGTACTCTACCTCCGACAAACAGCATCTCGAGCACCTGAAGAGGGTTTTCCAGTAGTGCATAAAACTTGGCATATCACTGAATCCAAAGAAGTCTCACTTTTTTGTAGAAGAAGGAAAGTTGTTAGGGCACGTCATTTCCAAAGAGGGAATTAAGATAGACCCTAACAGGGTTGAAAGGATCCTAAAGATTGGCACCCCGAGCAATATGGATGTTGTGTGGCACTCCACTAAGGTATGACATCATGGAAAAGCATGTGTATACCTTAGTAAAAGCTTTGAAATAATTCAGGATATACATACTGCACTCCCATGTTATTGCTTTTGTACCCAGAAGTTCAGTAAAGGATATTATGACTCAACCTAACCCAGAAGGAAGGAGAGGCAAGTGGATAACGACCATGTTAGAATATGACCTTGAAATCAAACCTACAAATCTGATCAAAGGTCAAGGTCTCGCAAAGTTGATGGCGCAATCGGACTATGACGTTGTAGGAATGAATTCCATCGTTGATCTGTCGGAATGCCCCCAAGAAGAAAAAATTGTGTAGGTGCCTCAACAATTGATCGACTCCCCATGGTACATGGATATCATCTATGTGTTGGAGAATATCTAGGCCCCTCTAGACGTGAGTAATACTAAGGCCATATTTTTCAAGCTCAAAGCGGTTAAGTTCTGCATCCTGGACAACTCACTCTACTGGAAAGATCCCAGGGGAATATTGTTGAGTTGTTTATTGGAAGATGACACAAAATGGGCCATACAAGAATTTCACAAAGGCGAATGTGGAGGACACCACTATTGGAAGACCACCGTGCACAAAATCCTGAGGGTAGGTTGTTACTGGCCTACAATTTTTGCTGACATATATAAGGAGGTATCCAACTGCGACGACTGTTAGATTTTCGATGGAAGAAGAAAAATGCATCCCTTGTTGCTGAAGTCGATCTCGTTCGAAGCACCTTTTATGCAGTGGGGTATAGATTTCATAAGAGAGATAAAACCGCCATCCTCTGCGCAGCACAAGTGGATACTCACGGCCACCGAATATTTCACGAAATGGATAGAGGCGATCCCCATGAAACAAGCTACCGACATAGTCATTATCCAATTTCTGGAGACAAACATTTTGTCGAGGTTTGGGTGTCCCGTTAAGATAGTTATAGATAATGCAGCCACATTCAAGTCTAAGAGGATGGAGAAATTTTTCTAGTATTATAACATAACCCTGGGGCATTCCACAACGTACTATTCGCAAGGAAACGGGTTAGCAGAATCCTCAAATAAAAGCCTGGCCAGGATTATTAAAAGACTCTTGCAAGAAAAAAAGAGAGCCTAGAATAAAAAGCTTATCTACGCGTTGTGGGCAGACCGGGTCACCACCAAGAAATCCATATCAACATCGCCTTTCCAGATCATTTACGGAGCGGACGCAATTTTCCCTACTGCACTAGGACCCCTCGTTAGGAAGCTATTGCAAGAAAAAGAGGCCGAGCCAAATGATGCACAGAGGAGGATTAATCAGCTAATTCACACGCAGTAGGAAAGAGAGTAGGTGTATAATCAGTCACAGCTCCATCATGAAAAGATAAAGAAAGCCTTCGATAAACGTTCTAAGCTAGAATATTTTCGATTGGGTGACATAGTTTTGAGATGAGATGCAAGAAATGAAGGTAAAGGGAAGCATGCAAAGTTCAACCACCTTTGGACGGGTTCATTCAGAATCTGCGATCACAATGGAAAAAATGCTTATTTTCTAGAAGGAGTAGATGGAGAAAGTTTTGATTGGGGCCCTGTAAATGGTAGGTTCCTAAAACATTACCTGATGGAATAAAATCTGTTTAAGTCATTTGTCATTATAAATAGTTGTTTTTCTTTGTGTCGAGTCTATAGGTCAGCAGAAAACCGAAGCCCAAAGTGAAGGCCCTAATATTATGCTGAAGTCTTAGAAGCCACATCAATAGGTTTAGTTTGTTTTTCCCAGTGTCTAGAAGTCAAATAAAGCCCAATGGTCAGGCACCTGGTCTATTGTTCTTTGCTACCTCGCAGGGAGGATACCATCCCCGTTGGAGCCAGCTGTTAGTGCCACCATTTTTCTTTCCAATTTAGAGTCAGTTTTTAAGTCATGTCGTGACCCATGCGCCTGAACATGTGAAGTCAGGTACGTAACACCATGAGTTGAGTTTAGCAAGTGTCTGTTTGGCCCTTGGAAACGGGTAGGGATGTCAGATTTGAAACTTTTATGAGAGGTATGGGTATGTCTTTTCCAAGAAAGTCGAGTCCTGTCGAGAAACCAGTCTCTACGTGCCTCAGGTCGAGTCAAGTGGTTAATAGAGGTCACATCATCAAGTACAGTAGTTATTATCAGTTCATCATGGAGGCTGAGGGAATGAAAAATCATGATGTTCGTAGCATGCATGACCAAAAAACCTTATCACTTGTATCCTACACGTGGGGACTTGCCATGGAAAACCTGCAAATTGACTAGGAACATCTCGTCGCCATGAATTCGTTGTCCTCCAGCATGATTTCCTCTCCGATCTGATTTGTTATAAATCTTGGATACTCGGCATTCTCTCCAGTCGTAGAACCAGGCCTAAACTCTATTTGCAATTTCCCTTTCCAGTCCAGTGTGATCATAACCTTCCCTCCTGTGCATTTGTTGGATACACTACGCACAGATTTCACCTTGGTCACGCCATGGTGGCCTCTCAAAGCATAAGGAAAGGTGTGCGGAGCAGCAGAATTGTAAGGTTCGATCCCCAAAGGGACTGGGATGTATTCTCACCTGTGGCAGGCATCCCCAAAGACGTGAAAGGAACTATTATTTTACCTGCAGAGAAGACCAGATTAATTTGCAGAAAATCTGAAACAGATGGATTCACACAGGAAGGGAAGATAGTAAGAGCCCCCTCTCCCCGACAACAAATTCCTCGGAGGAGGGGCAGGCCAAGAAAAAGACAGGAGATCATGGAAGCTTGAATTTTAGAAGAACCGTGCATCAGATTGATAGTTGAAGAAAAACTCAGGCACGCCACCCGGCTAGAACCTCTTGGGGGATCGAGCCGCGAAGACAGGATCAGAACAAGGAGAGAAAATATCACAGGAGCAAATGAGAAAGTGTCATCTCAGCAAATGAAGCGATCGAAACTGGCCACCGTTGAGCTCTATCAGGAAAACATGGAATTAAGGCGACAGCTAGTGACAAAGGCCACAGAAGCGTCTGCAATGCAGGGTCGCAAAGGGACCGTGGCGCGGTTGAAAAGGAAGCTCAGAGAGGTGCAAGACACCATTGTACAGCCGCGAGAAGAACAGTGACTGAAGGATTAAAATCACGTAAAACATTCTAGATAATGTGAAATGACCGAGAAATAATCCCACGTAGCTCTCGCCAGCACGCAGGAAAAACAAGTTTAGCTGGCACCCGTCTCTGCACTCGCTAAAGATGAGAAAAATCTTGGCAGTTTTGAATGATACATTTATCTAAATCACGCTACCATTTTGATAACGACGACGATGATCTAACAGCTGCTTACTACGTGCAGCTCTCAGCAAATGATCACATCACAGAAATCAAAGCCATTAGTTACAGATAGCAAGCTCCTGATAGACACTTATTCGCTGAGACACATGCTCAAAGGAACACAACGACACATATTTTCTCCATGCCAAAGCCTGACCAACGATCAGATCCTGTGGAGAAACTACGAACAGTCATAAGTGAAAGGGCGTGATTATTGTCTATTTTTGGAAAAAACAATGTGAAGAGTCTCCAGCACATGTTGCTCAGTTTTCCTAGTTCTAAGGGTTAGCAGTTAGGAGGCAGGGTAGCCCAAGCGACGCCCTTTTTTATTTATTTCATATGTTCGATGTAAGCCAGGTTGGTTGGAAAATTTGGTAGACGATAGCTATTGTATGTAATCCGAAGTTTTGACCGGAATTTAATGCAGAGGTCCTGTGACTTGATGAAAATATTCTAGTTGTAACAGTTGGATTTATTGTGATTCTTTCTTTGTGTATTTGCTTTCATGTTATCTTTATTTCATATCTCTTTATGTCTATTTCGGAACGAATTATCGAACCTGTGGATTCGTTGTACAGCACCCCTTGTTCGCGCCACTTAGACAAAACATTTTTCTCTAAAGCTAACTTTGAATTCGTCCACAACAACGCTCCTGAGTTACTTCTTGTAATTTATCCCACCACACATTACGGTTTTTCACAGAAGGTTGTTACTCGCCTAGCCTTTCTCCTCTCGAGTCCAGTCACTGATTCATTTGTCATGTCTCTTCCTCAGATCAACCCCATAGCCCAAGTTTTACCTTCTTGTGCCAATATAACCAAAACCCATCATATCATAGGTGTTAAATCTAGCCATTGTTTTCAAATTCATATCCTGCACGAACACTACGCCATTTCTGAGAGAGCCCTCTCCAAATCTGAAAGGCTAGTTTCAGGTTTCAAATATTGGTTGAAAAAGTTACCTTCGTCGTATGTTTATCAGCCAAACAGATTTACGAAGTGCCAACAACACCCATGTTTTCCCCAACTTGTAAATATAATTATGTTATTATTAAAATACTATGGACAGTTCTGTTAGGTGTGGATTTTGGAAAATGATGAACCTTTGTTAAGAAGGTAATGTAAATGTTTTTGCTATTAAATAAAATGGAAATTTTTGAACAACTAATGAAGGTGTTTTAAATGTAGATTATGATGCCTAAGAGGGGATGGTGAGGGGAACTAGTAATGGTTGAAATGACCCCTACCAGACTAGTACTCTTTTGGATTTAACATGCCCAGACCTAGAACAATCCTCTGTCCTAGAGAATTTAATTACCATTCAAGTTGGTAGTTTGGAAGTCTTCCTCAAGAATCAATGAGGAGATGGGTAGAGTACCCTATCTGGAAACTTCCTGATATGACCCACGAATTGGGAAATGGACCCATGAAATATTGTTGTATAAGGCAAGAAAAAAGAGGAAATTCATGGGCAGAAGGCAGAGGAGACACATGAATGGATTTGGGGACCATATTTGAAGAAGAAGAGTCTGTGAAACTCTCTGGTTTTGAGGAGAACTAAGAAAATAAACTATTTTGGGTACAGGAAAGGTTTGAAAATGTTTTATAATCAAGTTGATAAATGAGGCTATAGAGAAATTAAGTAATTGAGAGAAGTAATCACAGTAGGCCCCCTTGCTTGGTGGATAGAAGACTAGAATTCCAAGTTCATGTGGGATAAGGAGAGTAACCTTTGTCCCTTATTGTTTGTTGAGCAAAATAATAACTCTCTCTCGTAGCATCATACTCTGGATAGAGAGTGGTTAGTTGTGGAATAAACCAAGAGCAGTTGTGCCTACGGTTGGGTGGAAAGTGACACACCCTTCATTAGTTAGGAGTTATTTCTAAGTTTCAGATAAGTGTTTTTTGTGTCTTGTATTGTCATGACTAGTTTATTTTATATTATGTATTTCCTGTGCTAGATAATTGTAGAATTTATTATCCTATTCAAATGATGGAATTGTCACTCTGATTGTCTAGTTGGATGGGAATTATGAAACAAAGTTTGGAAAACATATTTTGTTGTTGGTTTTCTGTCTGTCTTTGTTTGGAAAGGGAAGTTGTTAATAATGGGTTATTACTCAGATTAGGAACAGATCATTGGTTGATCACATGTAGTACTCTGTATGAACAAATCCCCAAGTACTAGTAAGTTCAAGCCAGTAAAATCCTCATAGAGCAGCTTGGTAATTAGGAAAATGCAATTTTTGTTAGAAACTTGAAGGTCGGGTAGTTGGATTTGATCTCTTTATTGGTCAGGAAAATATACTAGACTGAGTAATTGAAGGAAGTTCAAACCCTGGTTGATATTAAGGAAATAAGCCCAATTTTATAGAGAGGCAAAGTATTTCTAAAAAATAAATAATAAGAAAAGAATGAGAAATGCAAATTTAAGTTGTAAATTTTAAATAAATGAAATTTAGAGTTTAATGCATTGTGATTAATTAAGCTTCATTAGAATTTGGTAAGATAGGAAATCTTACCATGAATTACACAGTAAATTTGATGTCCAAAGGGGAAAGATTTGGGAATAGTAACTAATCCATGAAAATAGCAAAAATATGCATGTAAATAGGAGATTAGTAAATTATGGTTAAAACTGGAAAATAATTTAAACAAATAACTGGCATAAATTTATAAATGTAAATGTGTAATTCTATGTTTTCTGGACAAAATGGAATGAATGGTAATTCTATATGCATGAGTAATGGAAAACTTGAAATCTTTCCCTTTTGTACAAAAGTTTAAATTGTGCTAATAATTTCCTTGTTTTAAGAATTTTGCCCTGCATAGGCCACTCAACACTCTTGGAAGAATTTTGGTAAACATATTCTTTTTATTTATTAAAGTCTTGGGAAACATAATTTCCCTCTCTCTCAACGTATAAGGAGAAGGGAGAAAACAATTGGAGTGTGACGACCAATGGAGTTTTGAACATTACAAAAATTAAATATTAAATCAAATCCTTTTCGAAGTTGACCATTGAAGTAAATGGAAGGGAGTGTTTGAATGAAGAGAAAAGTTGTCGGAGCATTGGTGTGAGTGTTGTAAGAATCACAAAATTAAATATTAAATCAAATCGTTTTCGGAGTCGACCATCGAAGTAAATGGAATGGAGTGTTTGAATGAAGAGAGAAGCTCTCTGAAGAACGATGGCGCAAGTGTTAAAAGGTCCCACCTATATTTTATAATATTAAACTAAAATTTGCTCGTTTGTAATTGGATATCGGACAAACGAGAGGAGCACACACGTTGAGAGTGTGAAGACCTCAGGGTGATGACCTGAGTTGACATAATATTAAATATTGTGATAATTAAACACAATTTCCTTTAATTAATTTTCAAAGTTGACCATCGAAGTTGACCATCGGAGTTGACCATCGGACAAATGAGAGGAGCACGCATGATTAGACTCCGAAGAGTTCAAAGTACGATAACTTTAATAATATAAGGTTATAAAATGTACAATATTGTGCATGAAGGAGGTTCTAAAATACCTGAGATAGTATATAGTATTAAATATATTTTTAATTCCTTTTCTTTCCCTATATATATATATATATATATTACGTGAAGATTTTCGTGGGAAGTCATAAGCCAGGATCTGTAATTTATATGCTAATCAAGGTTATTAAACCTAAGTATATTACAATGTAATTAATTATATTGGAAGAGAATATAATTATGTTATAATATAATTAATTAAATTTTAAGATAATCATTACAAGAGTGGTATTTAAATTAATACCAAAATCCTTTTCGGGATGTAGAATTCCCAAGGGAAAGAGAGGGAAAGTAAATCCTCATTAATTACCAGGGAGGAATTATTAGGCTAAGTAAAAATGCAATTACGTGGGGGGGTGATTAATTAGTGGAGAACTAATTATTCCTAATGAGGATTAAATAAATAAATACTGAGCAGAGATAATTTAGGAAAATATTGATTAAGTAACTTAATCAATTTATGGGGAATGGACAAATGTCAATCTCTGGTCGAGCGAGCTTTTGTACCCTATGATGATGTGGCATGTCGCGGTGGGTCCACGTGTAAAGTGGATATTGAGCCATATATCATGTCAGGAGACAGGTACATAGTGGTAGCAGTGACCAAGGTGGCAAGCGAGAATTCAATCTTAGTTGTAGATCCTTGTAGGTTCCACATAAGCTAAGTGTAGTTGGAACAGTAGAAGGGTTGTTAATTGTCATACAAGTTGACGATTTTGAAGTAATCAGATTTGTTGATGTTCCAAACCCAAGGGCTAATGGATATCTATAGGTTAGATCCATCAGAGTATGTGTAGTCGGAGAGATTCAGTCAGAGTGGTTTAGGTGCAAAAAATCCACTAACCCCGATGGGAAGACTCTGATGAACAGGAAAATCTTCGAACCCAGAAATTGGGGAGTCGAATGGGTTAGGTGGTGAATTCCATGTCAGTGCCATGTCAAATGGACCTAGTGAAGAGGAACCACGTGGTTTCCACATGGCACTAAATATGAACTCAATAAATAAAAGTCAGGAGACTTTAGGAGACTATAACTTATGATCCAGAGCTCAGTTCTAAGCATGGTTATAGTTGTTGGAAAACTATTGACGAACAAAAAACATTGGTATCCTATAGAAGAGACTTTGAGATGATTGAGGAAAAGAGAAAATTCAATACCCCATCCCTTAAAAAGGTACTTAGGGGATTGGGNCAATTACTTACAATATCAATAATTAAATCACCTTGGCCTTATAACTCCTTCACAAAATTGGGTACAATTGCTTCATCTTCTCCTCCAATCATGCTCATGCTAATGTTTATTTTTTTACCCTTTACACAAAAGATAAATTTCCATAATTAAACTTTGCGTTCAATTAATTTAATGTGTTAATATAATATGATACACTACATCACA
Organism: Picea sitchensis; assembly: GCA_010110895.2. NCBI lineage: Eukaryota > Viridiplantae > Streptophyta > Pinopsida > Pinales > Pinaceae > Picea > Picea sitchensis. The sequence goes on along the minus strand of SNQJ01S0011732.1, from coordinate 28,753 downwards.
CACTACATAGTATGCTTTGATTTTGAGAGTGTCCAAAAGGTTGCTCGTTGCTTGTCACAGAGTTAGGTTGTGATTTAGTTTTATTCACTGGGTATATTTTTTTATTTAAGAAAACATAAATAACATATCTTTAAGATTTAGAAATTCTAAGTTTTGGATCTCTCCACCTGCAAATCCAGACCGGTTCATATGCAAAAACCAGGATTTTCCTTCCTTTCACTAAGGACATACCTATCAGTCAGAGAAAAACTTCCAGAAATGGCATGCTCAGATGAGGACCTCGAACCCATCCAAATCCATTTCTGTGCTCAGATAAGGACCTCGAACCCATCCAAATGAGGTTGTGCAACAGATCTACACACAGAGATTTCACAATTTTAGGACGAATCTTTGCACAAAACTTCTTCTTCCTCAGTTCCTAGCAATCACAGTTTCAGGTTGGATATTTGCATAAAGCTTCTTCTTCCTCAGTTCCTAGCAATCACAGTTTCAGGTTGCGACAACAGAACCATTTGTTGGCACTGGGGCAGACCCAGGGTTCAACGCTACAATAACGCACCAAAAAAACCCTAACTACCAGCCCTTTCGGAAACACCTGCGAAGCAGATGAAGTCTCACCCGAGGTAGAGGCAGGGGTGGTTGCAGGACTCAAGTGTCTACAAACTTAGCTGAGACATAGATCTGTGATTGTAATACTTAACAGAGCACTTAACACCAACAGTTCATGAATATTTGATCACTATCTACTTCGCAGATAAAACAGAGCATCACATCATTCATTCAGATCTGATGTATCTAAGCACTTATCATAGAGATGTAGATTGGATCTATTAGATTCAAGCACTAATCACATTCACATCGGTCAGATCTAACATCCATATACATCGTTAGCACAAAGCATAAACATAACTATCTATCTATATCAAATCACTTAGCAAGTAAAGACATAAACACATCAACACATCACACAAAGCATAGTAACACATCATGTACGTGGTTCACCCACACCCTTGGGCTACATCCACCACCAACTCTTCTTCTTTATTATCTTTTTCAAGATTCTTACAGGCACATAGCATTAGAATCCTACTTTGCAGAAGACAGGAGATCTGCGCGCACTCCGCCAGATCCTCCTTCTTCGAGCTAGGGTAAAGCACTAAGCCTTCTACAATTACTTGCACGTAGCTCTGCAAGTCTCACACAGTATGCAAAGAGCACTTAAAATCCTTCAATCACATAGATC
>SNQJ01S0011732.1:4146-15455 GCA_010110895.2 Picea sitchensis | reverse complement strand
CTTCAGGCATTCATCGGTTGAGATCCATGTAGCATCCACGGGAATCCATTACCGGGTTCTCTCCACTCGTAGGGAAATTCCATTCATCACCTAAGCCAATGACGGACTCAATACAAATCTATCATACTGGATGTAGAGGAATTCGGCACTTCGGTGTCGAACGCCTCCTTTCCTTCCTACGCGCTTTACCTCAGGAGATTGGAGTCCTCGAACTCTCGGAGTCCCGAAATACCTGCACGTGGCTCCGTCCTTTGGGCCTTTTACCTTGTGCGTGAAGTTGTATCCCCCAAACACCCGGACTCTCGAAGGGGTCCACTCTCGCGGAGTGACATACTAGATGTGACGACACTTATAGGTGGTTCTCGAATATGCCTCCTTACACATGAGTTGAACAGTTGGTTACTGGAGAGAACACGTGGCCCATATCTTGGGTGGCACGTGTCACGTCTGATTGGGTCTGCGTCAACCTGGGTGATTTTGACATAATGCGTCATCTGGTTGATCGTCTTCCCAATCCTTTGATCCTACGGTTACGGCGTGTCCACGTAACCCCTAGATTTATGACCTTCGTTACTTCTTAACTTTGGCCTTCGGGGTTCTTGATCTGAACCTGGGGGGTGATTAGTTTCCAATAATTGGTTGATTATGTCACTCCTTCAAAAGGGTCAATTATAGATCGTTTTACTTGAGTGATTGCAATTAAATTTAAAGTTGAAGTCTTATAAGCTTGAATCTAAACTGAATAAAACATCCTTAGTTTTTCTTATGTGTTATATGTCATGTTTGCATTTAATATCCTATGTGTGGAAATTCATAGAAAAGCAACATAAGAACATAAGACACATAATGGATATGACACTTCCCTTGATAATGGAATTCACCCGGTGTGGGTTACCTCTCTGGGTCATGCTCCAAAATCCTGACCACTTTATTCTCCTCGTTGTAATGATGTCTCTCCTTTACAAGTTGTAAGTCCAAAGTCCCTTTTCGATGATGGCAACAAGAGATCGGAATGTGATCAGGAATGTATACAAGCTTCACAAGTTCTCATGCTCATGAGGCATCCATGATGCTGACATGGACATCATTCCCACATACTCAATACATAAAAAGAGGAAGAATAAAAGATGACCCCCATCAACATGGAGCCATCAAATGTCTTAGATCTGCTGCTCAGATCCAAGCATAAATATGCAACCCACACAAAGATCCTGAAACTACAAGATTTAGAACTTCTTCGTTGGCCACTTATCATGCAAGTGATACAATTTCTCTGTCACGTGTAACTGATTGGTTTCATGTGGAAGAAGAGAAGAAAAGAAAATATAGAAGGAATAGGCTAATATTGGTGCCTTTCTGCAGCCTCTCCATGCTCCTTCAGACATGTAACACGCATGCTATGCTGCAACATTTAATGACAAAACAACATAATGAAAAACATGTTTACATTGGCTTCTCCAGAATTTATCTTGTTGATCTAAAGTTTTGCTGCAAAAACAGACCTCGCCATTGGATTCGCGTCACCAAATTACCTAAATATGACTGTCAAATCGTCTCCATCGGACATAGGCACCCTCAGGCCTCCTCTGGACCTCTGCCTCGAATTATGTGCAACTTTGTACTTAATGCATTAGACTACATCGAAATCCATGTCGGCATATGGCCTCATACGAACTGGGTGCGCACTTCTCTCTAGTGCACTGGCGAAAACCACCTTTTAATAAATAGCATGGGTGGATTACCCAACAAAGGCATTGGCCCAAGTGGTTGGTGTGCATGTGTGAAGGCATAAAGGGAGGGCGAGGGGGAGGTCCCAGGGTCAAGCCCGCGAGCCTCCGCATTTTGGAATATATTATAATCCCTGGCTAACTTTGGTGTCGATCTTCTAAACTTGGGGGATACTTCAGATGTGGCAGGGGTCCGTTTTTATATATTTTTTTTATTTTTCGGTCACGGACCCTCCTTGGGAATTTTGGGGGTGCCACGTGGCACCCAGCTATTGGCCCCTATTGTCCAGTCACCTGCCACGTGTTGTTGACTGTACCTTCCACGTGGTGTCTCTTGGGAGTGCCACGGGGCATCTTCTGAAGGTGCCATATGGCACGATTTCATTGGTCCACCTGGCAGCCCAAAAATTCCAAATCAGAGTGCCACGTGGCACACTGTCATTGGGCCACATCGACATGTTGATGTCATTGCCATGTGTATGTACGAATGCCACATCATCTGTATGGTCTACCACGTCATCTATGCGCAATGCCATGTCAGCTTATATGGTCTGCCACCTCAGTCACCACATCATTGTACGGACTGCCACGTCACTATACAGATTGTCACATGGCATGCTCTGATTGGTCCACGGATCGGCCCGAAAACGCCAAAACTGGGTGACATGTGGCAGCCTCTGGTGCTGCCACATCATCATGATGATGTCAGCATGACACGTGTCACCTTCTTGCTCATGCCACATGTGTTGTATGGATGTTGACGTCATCCATAAGGATGATGAGGTCAGCAGTATGGATGTTGACTCATCCCCTACTGACTGGGCTAGGTTGACCAAACTTTGACCGTGAATATCTTTCAATCAATAACTTCGTTTGACAATTCGTTTGCGTCATTAGAAAGCTTGTGATGCACTCTTCGTGATCATATCATTTCCAATGAGTTTTTGGAACTTTGAATTTTTCCCTTTCTCTACCTGTTGAGGTCATTCTGAGCCTCCTAGGACACCTATGAAACTTTCGCGATGTTCCTTAGATCCATTCGGATCATGCCTCCCAACTGAAAGGACTTTTGTTCCCCAAAGGTCATTACATTATAAGTTTCATGTCCATTGGACTTACAATAAGAAACTCATTCTCAAACTACCTCACAAGGCCTAACAATATCAACATGTGCCAAAAAAGAAGTGATATCAACAATTATCACTTTTACACAATACCCTTCTATGGGGTCTAAATCACAACATGTGATTTACAAAGATGGCCACTTTCGACTAACTCAAGGATTTTCCCCATTCGTTCGACCATTATACCGAACATGTCCTCTTTACCAAGATGTCCTTTCTCTGGTAGTTGGTCTTCTTCTGGTGGCGGATTTCTCTGTTGCACTGTCTGACTGACTGTCTCCCTCGGAGGTGTCTTCCTGGTCTTCTTGTTCCTCTTTGGACGCAGATCTAGATGTAAGACCCAACAAGTGGCCTCATGATACCCATCTCTGCTACAATGGTTGTAGTAGCTTTTCTCCTTCAGAGGTGCATTTTCCATTCTCTTGTTCGTGTGTGGAAAGCAATCTGCTATCCTCATCCTTCTCCTGGTTGCCATAACATTCCTGCACAAGGATTTTCTCTTCCAACATTGGGATACTGCGTGGTTATTCAATCCACAAAAAGTGCATGGTCTTTGATGCCACAAGCTCTGTTTTAGATGATTAGAATGCTTATAATCAAATGGAATTTTAGAGTTTCGAGATTTATTATACCTCAATGAGTTTCCTCTGGAGTCAGACTGGCAAGAAGAGTTGGTCTCAAATCCGTCCTGGTGATGCTCATCTCTACCTGGAGATGTCTCGAATCCTCGATCATGAGAAGTCGTGTTCTCGGCCTGCACTGAATCAATTTCATCTCCTAATGAACTGTTGACCTCTGGAGTCTCAGTGAATGTCCTGGGGTCTTCTTCCCGAATGGTTTTGGAGCTTTATCCAACATCCTTTGGGACATAGCCTATCCCAGCATATCGAGGCCAAACCACTGCCTCGATGGGATCCACAATACCTTGGCCATTGGCTTCAAGGCCTCCTCCTTTATATCCCATTTTTCTCATCAACTTTAAGTCGATGCAAGAAGCATGTTGTTCAAAGATTTCAAAAGAATCATCAACATTAATCAAGAAAGGAACTACACATGGTTTAGTTACCTCCACATCAAACTGGGACTCTTGGTCTGCTTCTTGAGATGTGTCCAGTTGTCCCTGGTGAGAAGGATCAGTGAAAGATGCTTCTAGGAATCCTCCTTGGTTTCTGGATGCATGTAGGTCATCTTTATTTGTTTGAAAAAGTGTGCATGCATTTGCAATGTCATGCTCTCACTCATAACTGGTGAAGTTACCATGGTCACAAGATGGTCTCATCATCGTCTCATTCGTAGAGCCTTCCCTTGTTTGCATCTTCATGGCTTGCAACTGCTCTTGCAACCTTTGGTTCACTTCTTCTACAACATGCAACAATGTCTTCAATCCAACATTCTCTACTTGAAGTATTTGGTTGAGCTCTTGAAGCTCATCGAACCACAACTGTTTTGGTGACCTTTCCACAATTAGCTTCAACACCTGCAATCAATATCAAGCATGCTCTAATACCACATGATCTGAACACGGGGGGTGATTAGTTTCCAATAATTGGTTGACTCTATCACTCCTTCAAAAGGGTCAGTTATAGATCATTTTACTTGAGTGATTGCAATTAAAGGTAAAGTTGAAGTCTTATAAGCTTGAATCCAAAGTGAATAAAACCTCCTTAGTTTTTCTTATGTGTTATATGTCATGCTTGCATTTAATATCCTATGTGCGGAAATTCATAAAAAATCAACATAAGAACATAAGACACATAATGGATATCACACTTCCCTCGATAACGAAGTTCACCCGGTGTGGGCTACCTCTCCGGGTCATGCTCCAAAATCCCGATCGCTTTATTCTCCTCGTTGTAATGATGTCTCTCCTTTACAAGTTGTAAGGCCAAAGTCCCTTTTTGGTGACGGAAACAAGAGATCGGAATGTGATCAGGAATGTATACAAGCTTCACAAGTTCTCATGCTCATGATGCATCCATGATGCTGACATGGACATCACTCCCACATACTCAATAGATAAAAAGAGGAAGAATAAAAGATGACCCCCATCAACATGGAGCCATCAAATTCCCTAGATCTACTACTCAGATCCAAGCATAAATATGCAACCCATACAAATATCCCGAAACTACGAGATTTACAACTGCTTTGTTGGTCACTTATCATGCAAGTGCCACAATTTCTCTGTCAGATGTAACTGATTGGTTTTATGTGGAAGAAGAGAAGAAAAGAAAAGATAGAAGGAATAGGTTGATCTTGTTGCCTTGATGCAACCTCTCCATGCTCCTTCAGACCTGTAACATGCATGTTATGTTGCAACATTTAATGACAAAACAACATATCAAAAAGCATGCTTACATTGGCTTCTCCAGAACTTAGCTTGTTGATCTGAAGTTTTGCTGCAAAAACAGACCTCGCCATTGGATTCGCATCGCCAAATTACCTAAAAATGACTGTCAAATAATCTCCATCGGACACAGGCACCCTCAGGCCTACTCTGGATCGCTGCCTCGATCCACGTGCAACTATGTACTTAATGCATCAGACTGCATCAAAATTTGTGTTGTCGTACAACCTCATACGGACTGGGTGCGCACTTCTCTTTCGTGCACTAGAAAAAACCACATTTTAATAAATAGCGTGGGTGAATTACCCAACAAAGGCATTAGCCCAAGTGGTTGGCGCGTATGTGTGAAGGCGTAAAGGGAGGGGGAGGTCCCGGGGTCAAGCCCGCGGGTCTCCCCATTTTGGAATATATTATAACCCCCGGCTAACTTTGGTGTAAATCTTCTAAACTTGGAGGATACTCCAGATTTGGCGGGGGTCCGTTTTTTTATTTTTTTTTATTTTTTGGTCACGCGCCCTCCTTGGGCATTTTGGGGGTGCCATGTGGCGCCCAGCTATTAGCCCCTATTTTCCAGTCACCTACCATGTGTTTTTTATTGTAACTGCCACGTGGTGTCTCTTGGGGTGCCACGTGGCGTCTCCTGGACGTGCCACGTGGCATGATTGCATTGGTTCACCTCGCTGCCCAAATATGCCAAATCAATATGCCACGTGGCACGTTGTCATTGGGCCACATCGGCATGATGACATCATCTTGATGTCATTTCCATGTGTCTATATGGATTCCACATCATCTGTATGATCTGCCACCTCATTTGCATGGGCTGCCACGTCATCCTGTACGGTCTGCCACCTCAGCCACCACGTCACTGTACGGACTGCCACGTCACTGTATGGACTGTACGGACTTCCACCTAGCACGATCCGATTGGTCCATGGATCGACCTGAAAATGCCAAAACTGGGTGACACCTGGCAGCCTCTAGTGCTACCACGTCATCATGTTGATGTTAGCATGACATGTGTCGCCTTCCTTCTCCTGCCATGTGTGTTGTACGGATGTGGACGTCATATGTACTGATGATGACATTAGCAATACAGATGTCATCATCCGTACAGATGCTGACTCATCCACCACTGATTGGGTTGGGTTGACCAAACTTTGACCGTGAATATTTATCAATCCGTAACTTCATTTGACGAGTTGTTTGTGTCGTTAGAAATCTTGTGACACTCTCTTCATGATCATATCATTTCCACTGAGTTTTCGGAAATTTTATTTTTGCACTTTCTATGCCTGTTGAGACCATTCTGAGCCTCCTGGGACACTTTTGAAACTTTCGTGATGTTCCCTAGATCCATCCAGATCAGTTCTTGAGGTGAGTCTCCCATTGTTTCTCCCGAAGTGGTCAACATCGGGCTAATCTTGTCGTAGATTCGACGGCTAGGAAGGAACCCGAAAGATCCCTAAATCTACGGTCATGGTCACTTTGCGGCTCCGGCCTTCGGTGGTTATGGCTTTACGGCCGCTCCATTTTGCCGAAGGAGGACTTCGCCGAAGTAACCTGTGCGCGTCCCTCCTCTCGAATGATCGGACGGTAGGTAGAGCTTCTAACGATCTCCCCAAATCTATGGCTCTCAGTACTTCGTAACTTCGACATTCAGGGAGTTTGATGCTATGGCATCTCCATTCTCCAGAAGGGGAACTTCGCCGAAGTTGTCTTGGTGTAGATCCAACGGCTGAGGGGAACCTCGAGCATTCTCGATCAGTGGCTCGCGCTACTTTGCGATGGAGAGTTGGATCTCAGTTTAGTCGGTAAGACAGGTTCCTCTAACTATTAGGGAAATCGCCCAACTCCGGTCAAACTTGCAAGTGACTGTAACCCTCGGTCACCTTTGGTCGGTTTGTGATTATTAAGGCCGATAATACCCTAAAGACCCAAACTTCCGGAGCTCCGGAGCCAGACAGTCTTAGCTCCCTTAGGCTTAGCATAGGGTTCCTAGGTGTTGGTCATATGGGTCCTTCTAACTCTTGCGAGTTAAATACAAATTCCTTCATCGTGAATTTGTTACAGACTTGAGCCTGATATCCTAGTCGCACAACAAGGAGTCTGAAGAAGATATCCTCTTCAGATGGATAGGACTAGATTAGCGCAATACTTTCTATCTTGGTCGTCCTACAATTTTACATCCCACGACACTTCGAAGGCTAAGCTGGGGCATATAGATGATCAATCAGAAGCATAAGTTCACTAGAATATAAATGCATACATATAGCTTGATCATTCAATGTAGAGACCATGATTAGATGTATAAATAAATGAATTCATTCATTATTCCATTTCAATGCACAAAGTATGAAAATACTTATCAGAACTAGAAGTCGTGATGCGACTGCTAAAAGGGATGTATGTTTCCACCCAACCATAGGCTCAGTCACTCCTAACAGATTTACCACTGGCCATCCGTGAGCTAGACCACGATGCTCTGAGAGAGAATTATTTCTTTTGGCTCAACAATAGTCAAGGACGGAGGTTACTCTCCTCCTCCCACATAATCTTGGAAACATGTTTTCTCTATACCAAGCAAGGAGGCCTACCTGATTACTTCCTCAGTCACTCAACACCCTCATTTATCAGCTTGTATCATAACCCTGGTAGCCACTTCTTGCGACCAAAATACGTTTGTTTCTCAGTTCTTCCTCGAACTTGAGAGCTTAGTCTCTCTTCTCTGCTTCTCTTTGCAGCTCTTTCTCTTCCCACCATGCCTTCCTTTCTTTCCTTCCTCGGTAAGATTGTGTGTGGCCTAAATTCCCAGTCCATGGTCAGGTCTGAAAGCCTTACAAATGGGTGCTCTTCCCCATCCCCTCATTAACTCTTGAGGAGGTCTTCCCACCTACTAGCCTGACTATAATTCATTCCTAGGTTAGAGGACTGTTCTGGTCCTGAGAAATTAAATCCAACAAGGTACTGGTTTGGTGGGGGTTATCTCAACCATTCATGGTTCCCCTCACCATCTCTTTCATAGCATCCATGGTCTATAATGGAAAACCCCCCTTTCAGCAGTTATGCAACACTTATCCATTTTCTCTTAATAACAAAAATTACATTCATTGACCTTTTATACAAAGGTTCAACAAATCAAACATTCACACATATCGTGTTTTCCATAGTCTCTTGGCCAATATAGTTATATTTACAAACTGGGGGAAACAAGGGTGTTACACGATGTTTGCCCCACCGCAGGTCAATTATGTAACGACTTGCCCCATGCATTCAACCCCACACGAAAGGGAATCTCTCCCTTCTCTTGACTTAGATCTGGTAGTTTACATGGTCATCTCTTCGATGGGGATATTAAATCCAGATCCCGCTACCCTTATTGAGGTCATCGACATGTTTTCCTTCCATAGTGTTTTTCTTCCATCTAGCGAAGATCTCTTGGAAGCCATGACTGTTGTTTGTCCTTTGACATGTATTCCTTCCAGATAATTGTCCTCTTGGAATCCATGATCAAGAAGAGGCTATGAGCATATTTTTTCTCTCTGTAGAAAGCTCGTTAAAAAATGAAATATAAATATGGAGATTGAACCCGGAGTCTTGAGCATAGTTTTGTTTCTCTTTGGAAAGCTAGTTAAAAAATGAAACAAAGGTCTTGAGCATAGTTCTTTTCCTATGTCAAGCTCGTTAAAACATGAAATAGTCACCTCTCCCGTCAAGTCGAGTCTTTCTCTAGATCTCGTAGATATCGAGTTGAGTCTTTAGCTAGATCTCGTAGATGTTGAGTTGAGTCTTTCGTTAGGTCTCGTATTTGAACCTTCCTCTCATCCGCCCTTATCTTTTTTCTCCATCTAGTACATAAATTGGTGACAACCTCAAAGTTAGCGAATGAAATGAAGCTTGGGGGGGCATGTCTCCAACATGTAAATAGGCTAATTGAAACGTTTTCTTYGAGGCKTGTAGCACTACACGCATACTGAACCTTGTAGCTTTTGGTCATACTATTGTTCACTCCATACAAATCTACCTCTTCAATGCTAATTGAAGCCATAACCAGTCCACCACAGTGTTTTTCCCCTTCTCGAATTTCKTTATATCGAATGCTTGTTGGGTAATCAATACCACAAGTTGCAAACTCGCCACTTMCTCCAATGATAAATATGTGAGTTTCAGATGATGATGGATGAGAAAATCATAATGCTACAAATAAATCATAAATTAAAGCTMCAGAGAAATTGTAGCAATGCTCAAAATAATGGACACACCATATCATTTACTCACAAAACAAAAATAACTACTCTCCTACACTAATCTACTCTAGCGGTGCTACCCATAGGATTTCATTTCTATGGGCCCTCCCACTAGGGATTAAAACCCAATCTTGCTTTGATACCATGTTAAGAAAATGGGAGAGTAGACATTATTTTCAAAAACAAAAACTATATATTGAGTGTTCTCGTACACTACATTAACATCAAATAATGTTACATATAAATACATCAAACTTTGGCTTAAGATGAATACATTATCTTAGCTAACTAACAACCAGTTGAAAGAATATCTCAACCACACATCAAACTAGGAACCAAGTAGTTGGAGAGAATCTCTCATACCAACTAGATCTAATAACATCCTAAAACATAGAAACATACTTCTTACATAGAGACAAACTCTACCTCACAATGACCAATAATAATAACAATCACAAATATGACCACACATAAGACAAGTAAGAGTTAGGAAATAATAATTCCAATAGGCTCTTAACTTGTTTTCTTATGTCTAAGGAAGACAAACTCTTAACCAATCAAAATACATTTTAGGTCTTAATCAATGACCAAACAACGATTTCAACCTATATAATATTTCGCAAGAAAATATCTCTCAATTTAATCTCATACATTAAACGAGATACTACATGAAGTTGCAATTTAACCTCTTACCCAATAAAAAACCACTCTAATTTCCTTTAACATTTTTTTTTTTTCTACTTCAAAATCTAGTTATTTTTAGAATTGTTTAAAAATCTCTAACTTTGAAGTGGGGGAAAACATATAATTGCATAATATAGTTGTTGTGCTTTTATCAAAGTTCACTAAACATCGAATTCCACTTTTATTATTCGGTGAATTAGTGCCACATTGACTTCAATTTCCAATAAAGGATATCATATAGTTAGTTAAAGCACCAAAGTTTGTGCCTAGGGATGGAGTAAATGTATGGAATCTTTGGTGTCCACAAAATTTTATATGCAAAACATGGTATTTAAGCAATGAATTATAAAAAAATCATCAATAGTCAACTACAATGATCCCAAAGATACGTAAGTACCTTTGCATTTAATTTATTAAAAAAAAAAACGTTTATATTACGGAGCAAAACAATTTGTTTCAATTTATATATGTTCCCACGTTAATTGATTATTTGTTGCATCGGAATAAAAGTCTATGGTGGAAGGGCCCGCAAATCATTGCCCTCCTTTTCACACCTTATTTTTCCATGCACTGTTTGACACGTTCTGTTCACCTGCCAATAGTGGGAACGAACAAAACGCTGAGATTTGGTGAAATGGCACAACCTTTGTACATTACAAAGAGAGAATAACTTTTTAATATTTCAAAGTATGGGGTCTCTTTCTTCTACCGTATATCTAGTGCAATGTTGTAACTACCAATAATTTACTTTATGATTTACCATTACCTTACCCATGACGCTACTCTATTTATTTTATAAACCTTCCAATGGAATTATCCATTATATTATATGTCGTAGTTTAAACGTTCTATTTTTTAATTTTTTTTATGGGAATATTTGTCAAAATTTGGCAAGAAATTATTGGATCTATAGATTTGAGTGGTTAATTATGTATAATCTGAATCCTTCAGGGTTTTTCAGTATGTTGAATCCATTTTTGCATTTAAAAATACAATTTAAACAACATAAAATTGTAATTTCATGCAGATTTATGTCGTCAGATTTCAACAAAAAGGGCTAAAACGTAAAACAATGAGATAACGCTATAAAATATAGTGTTGAATATCAATGTGACGTAATTTGGGAACATTAAGCACCCAATTGTGAGATAAGTATGTATTATCGGATTTTAAAGAGCTT
>SNQJ01S0011731.1:303125-352018 GCA_010110895.2 Picea sitchensis | reverse complement strand
TAAAACATTGAGCAGAAAGTGGGATGACTGTTTGCTGTCCTAAAACAGCAAAAGAAGACAGCCATACAGTTGAAACTTAGAGCCATACTAAGGTCAAGGACAGACCTTAGATGGAAGCCTCATAAGACCTCAGAATTTCAACAGTACTTCCATTTAAAATATACAATTGAAAATATATACAAATGCTTAAAAGATAAATGACAAGCAATATAAAGACCAGTGAAAATAATGTAAAGGTTGCTGCAAGATGTAAAATGCTGCTGAACTGAAGATGTGTTGTGTATGCTCTTGACAAATTTTATTATTAAGATGATTTGTTTAGTTCGTGGGTTTATTGTGAAGTGGCTTGGTGAATTGCAAGTCCAATGATGAGTGCAAAGTATGTACAAGTGTTTGCAAATGAAAGAAATCTAATCTAAGTTTGGCCCTTTAGAGATTATCTCTCAATTGGGTACAAAGAGCAATGCCGAAGGTCCAACAAGGAGAGAATTGATCTCATTAATGAGTATCCCCATGACTTCATCCACAAGCTCAATGTATTGTCCCAACCAAACAATAACCAATATTGGATTTTCCTATTAAAACTAGATCCACACTGACTAGTACCCGTTATGTATGGAACCACACCTCAGATCAAGCAAAGCTCGCAAAGGAGGGTCAAGAACATACTAGGGGAAGTCGAGGGGATGGTTTTTTTGCCAACTTGAAAATTGCAGAAATGGAATCTAATCTACTTTAATTTAAGAAATGAAACTATTCTAATGTTTTGCGGTGCTGTGATTAATTTTATGGTTTATTTTATCTTTTATAAAATTAGCAAAAATGAAAAGCAATGAAAGAAGATAAATGAAGCAATCACACAAGGACACCGATCTTCCCTAGGGGGATTGAAACTGGGCGCTGGGTAGCCCAATGCTTTTATTAATTTGTTACAATCTCTTTTTTGGGGACTCTTGTGATCCTTATAGATCCGGATCACAATTTTACAAGTTTTCAGGAATAATTTATTTTTTGAAGAGGAAAAGTGGTCCCTGGGGTCCCGAATGGTCCAAATCCTCAAAATTTGGCCAGCATTGTCTCTTGGCTGTCTGCAAACCTGCAAAAATCAGCAAGGGAAATATGCGAAAAGATGTTGCAAATCACTTTAAAAGTGCCCGCAAATAGGTGTTAGAAATATACAAAATTTTTGCCAAATGAAACCTATGCTAAGTAGCAATTTAGAGACTAAGAAAACAAGCAAATAACAAGCTTTATTAGTGTCTTTGCTTGCTGTCCTAAAACAGCAAGTAAAGTGGCACTAAGATTGCCAAATTTATCTTTAAAGCACTTGGGAAATGAACTACTTTTAGCCTTTAAAAATATGAAAGAAAAAGCTTGCTAAAAGTGAACTTTTCCTATGCTAGATCTAACTTTGAATAAGACTTTGAAGCGCAAAAATAGATCTAGTCTAATCTATGCATGCAAGGCGAAAAATACTTAAGACTTAGATTTATAACATATATCTAGCTATTGCATGCATGAAAAGGAAACCAAAAGAATTTAGTTTTAATGAGATAGAGAAAGAAAAGAGGAGCTTGCGACGTGAAATCCCTTTGGGCTATGGAGTCCTCTGGTGAATGGTGGATGAGGGACTTGTTCTCAGAAGGGCTTGAAGCTTGTGGGAGATTGCACTCAAATCAACCACCTCTTCAAGTATGAAGACCTGCAATCTTGATAAACTTGCATACAACTTGTTAAATATCGGTGTTCCCCACACATGAAATCTAGATAGCATGCAATTAAACAAAATTAACATGCAAATCATTAACAACATATGTAAAGCAACAAAAGATCTTAATAGACAAACTAGTTAAGAAGATCTTTCCTATTAGGTGATAACACCCTTACTAAGGCCAACTTACAAGTTGAATTACAAATAAACAAGATACATTTTCCTCACAATATTAAACCAAGAACATCAAACATCCACACAATGCTATCATCCACCGTATGACCTCCAAAGTCTCTTGCTTTATTCAAATATGAAATGATTACAAAAGTAGAGTACAAGCTTTCTCCCAAACTCCAACTAGTTTGAATGAGGAGAGGATGCTTCATTATATAGCAAATAGGGTGAAGATTCCCATGAAGGGGGGTGCACCAACTAAGAGAGAGAGAGTGACAAATGGGTGAAGGGAAGAGTGCCACCACACAAGTGGACTCAAGTAAATGACACCACAACAGATAAGAGAGCATGAGAGGTCGCCACCTCTCAAGAGGTAGGCGCCTCTCTCTATGGGTGCGCCACCTCTTGAGAGGGAGGGAGCACCTCTCATTGGGAACTCCTCTAATCTCAAATAAACTCGCCACCTCTCAACCTCTAACTCACCCACAACTCCATCTTATGCCAGCAATGCCCAATGAACTCATAGAAAGGGTGAGTTAACTAAAAACATGTCCCCGACATGTTTCCCAAAAAATAGCATTTGCTGATTTTTTGTCTTTTGATTCCTCAAAAAGGTGGTACATAGGTAAAGTGGGTATTTTGAGTTAGAAAACGAATACCCCCAAGACATATAATGCCTCCCAGTACCACTTATTTAACTTATACATGAATTACAATTAAAATATCTCGTTTTTTGCGGGAAATTTTTTATTTGTAGAAAACATTTAAAAAAAATTTAAGGGGGACTTAGCGCATTTCCATAAGACTCTAGGAGGATGATTAACATGGTAATATACATTAGACTCTAGATTTAAACAACTTACTAAGGCCTAACCATCAGTACACTTCAGCTTTGGAGGTAATTGAGTGAAAAAACTTAGAAATTATAACTCACTTAGACAACAAGATATAATTAGCAAGTAAAAAAACCACTTTAGAGTATACCCTCATGAGCATAGTTCCGGGGCTGGAGGGGGGAAGGGCACTCCTGCTAACTGTCAATTTTCATATGCAACTCTATGTGACTAATTTCATATCTGAAAATTGCTTCCTAGTGATCTAACAATAACCCTAGTTGTTATCACTGAACAATTTTACACTAAAATTATGATTGAAAATTATAGTAGCGAAAACATCAAGATCAGAGATGAATCATCAACACATATGAGACACAAAAATTCTGTTCTGTAACTTTTTCAAATTCATAAATTCTGAGGGAAAAAACTAGTCCTCCCAGCTGTCACAATTACACCAGAACTGAGAACAACATTGTCCTCTAAAAACCAGAAAAATCAGCAAACCAAACCTCAACAATTCCTGGAAATTTCCTCTCCCTGCAAATTTGCTACAACAACCACATGTACAACTTGCTGACATCAATCGTACGACTGCTGATGTCAGCGGTACAGAYTGCTGAAAACTGCCCGGAGAAATCTTGCACGTGCGTCCTCAAAACTGCCCTTGAAATCACATGTGTGACTATCCTTCTACCCTCACATGTGCATCCTGTCTGTACCACACGTGCGACCCTCTTTCGTACTGTTTCTCTCGCACGTGCGACTGTACCGTCTTCCCACGTTCGACCCTGCTTCTCTCTCCTCCTCACACGTGTCGTTGGAATCATAAGCCTTCCTTGGTAGAAAACAGAAATAGAAAATCACAAATAACCCTAAACCCTAGGCCAGATTGCCACAATTGTAGAATTCCCTTGTTGAAATTTCCAAGCTCTTAGCACACGTGCACTCTCACTTATGCTAACTCCATAATGACACAATGAGATTTGTCACAATCTCTCATCTCCTTACATAGGAGTCTAATGAGTGAGTTTGGGTACCCCTTCTAAACTCAACAATTAATTAGAATATTTTATTCCTCTTTGTGGGTGTGAAGCCTCAACACAAGTCCACAAAGTCCATCAACTTGCCCATGAGGCCCTAGCCTCATTCCAAAGCCGATTTCACTGAAACAAAAGGCTGATCTGGTGCCAACGAAGATTCCTACATGCCTGACACCTCGACCTCTTGTGGGAATACCTTCCGAAGTTACAAAAGATTCAATATTCCCTCTTAGCAAGGGTGGTATTCCATCTTCGAACATCTGGATGTACCTCTGTCTCCCACACTAGAAGTGATACTATCACCTGTATTGCATCTGCTACCACAGCTGCACTCCAATCCTCCTGATTGGATGGATCCTCTATCACTGAAGCAAATCCTGGTCTCCAATCCTCCTGACTGGTTGCATCCTCGGTTACTGAAGCACATCCTGCTATCCAGTCCTCCTTACTAGCTGCATCCTCGGTCACTGAAGCAAATACTGTTGTAACAAATGGGTCCTCGATGGAGGATACACTGCTCTTAGATGACTTCTGCTTCATAGCCTCTTGTCTGGCCTTGTCAACCCATGACACCTAATTGGATGACTCCTCTCTTCCACCTGTTCCTGAATGTAGACTCCCTCTGGATGAGTGATGCTCCCTTTGAGCCTGTTGACCCCCCTCGAAGTCCAACTTCCTCTGAACAGTACTGGGAGGTTGCTCCTCCCTACTGGATCCTGAGGGCTGACTCCCTATGAACTCTGGCTCCCTCTGAGTCAGTACCACTGGTGGAGCTATTTGCTTCTCCTCATCTGTCTCTCTGCTATTGCTAGCCACAACTCTCATAGGCTAGCCCCTCACCCTGAAGCTAGATCGTTTGGGCACAAACAACACCTATCCATCTCGAAACAATATATGGTAGCCCTTCTCAATCTCCGAGACTGAGAGAACACTCCTCCTGAGTTTTGGCACCCATAACACATTTGACACCCTCAACACTTCTCCCGACTCTAGCCTGAACGAAACCGTACCGGATCCTCGTATTGCATGCTTGGTTTCCATACCAAGCTCCATACACTAGTCTGAGCCAGTCTCTGTGAAGCTGTCAAACAACTCTCGTGCACCTGTCATATGGAAAGATGCACTACTATCCACCAACCAAGTCCCCCTGCTTGAAACTATACCTGACAGGAAGGAGACCGACATGATCTCCCTCTAAAACCTATCTGCAACCTCATCAACTTCCACTACTGATGCCTGCTGCCTTCTTCCCCTTCCCTTTCGGTGTGGACACTGTGAAGCATAGTGACGATAGTCATGACACTCAAAAGAAGAAGGATCTTCCTAAGATCCTTCTTTTGTCTTGGCTCCAAGGGCTAAGTGCCCTCCTCCAAGTACCCAATGCTCCTCCTCCTAGGTAGGTACCTCCCTCGATCAAGCAATCGACTCACTTATTGCGTGCACCCCAACATGCTGATCAGGGTAACAACCTCATAGGTAAGGGCACCATGCTAGCATTCTAACCAAGGTCAAGCATGCATCCAAATTGAGCCATCCATATGTCCATGAAGCATTTCCAAGGGGCTAGGAGACATAGCGCTCTCCTAGCAAGGTGAAATTTTTTTTGGAGTAACCCCAAAAGCTAACAAGGGGGAAGTGTCTTTGGTTGGCCAAGTCTATTGTATATGGACATCGAGTGGTGTGTTCCCTTTGCCCAGAGTTAGTGAGGAGGAGGTTGCTTGATGAGGAGGGGATGTCCAAGTGACTAGAGGAGGGAGTCAACGAGGGGGAAGTCTGAAACTCTGAACATGATAAGCAATATGTTACCAATTGTGGAAAGGCAAAGGTTGCCTACCTTCAAAGGTGTTGACTGTGAAGACTTTGTTAGAGATTATAACATATTCAAGATAATCTTGATTGCCAACGGGCAAGAAGACAAGGCATATTAGGTGAAGGCTTTTTTTGACATCGAGAGACATCATGCATGACTGGTATGGAGAGATCCCCACAAATTATTTTCGTGATGGTCAAACTTTGATAAGTGAATTTGAAAAAGAGTTCAAGTTGTTATTTGATGAAAGTGAAGTTGTCTATGTGATATACTAGGCAAGAAAAAAGGATAGCGTATCCATCTTTATAATATGATCTTGAAACCCTCATCAAAAGGATGGGCAGCATTAGAAGTACAAAAATGTAAACTTTAGCTGAGTATACTTGTTAAAGAATAGTCAAACCTTTAGACTGTTTTGTCAGGTTCTATTAGTCATTTTAGTCGATTCTTCGAGTTAAATGTTGGGTTGGCTTTGAGTTGATCTTGTGTATGAATATTGTGTAGGTCTTGCTGCCATTCTTGTAAAGAAAAATTACAATATTTACAGAGAATTGCATGATCATGTTCTGAACCATTATACATGGTGGTTTAATGTGTATGTCCAGAAACAACCAGTATGAATTTGCTTTATACATAGTATATGCTAGTTTGGGTTTTGCCATCCTGTCTGAGTCTTGGCTGGCTAATGGAAGTGCCCTATGATCATGCTTCTCGTTTGATCCTAAATCTTTGTGGTGTTCAACTATTTTACAAAGTTTGATGCTTTCTAATTTTGCCTCTTTCTAATCCGTTTTGACCATAATCAACTGTCAGACATACAATGGTTCTAACAGAGCTGTTCTATGATCATGGACTTCTATTAATGAATTTCCATTTCGATGAAATTATCTGTTCTAGTTGATGCAATTTCTGGTTGTTGTTGTCTATATTATGGATTATCGTAGTATACACTATACACATCCTGAAAGAGCAGACATGCATCTTGTGTCTTCTCTTTGTTTTGAAGAACTATATTTTACAGTTTCTGACTACAATAACCGTGTTTTTATGTGTTTGCAGAGAAGATTATGTATCATTCTGAAAATTTTGATGCAAAATATTTCTTATCTCGTATCCACCAAAATACCAGTGCAACAGACCTTGAGTCTGGTGCTCTATCCTTGAAAACAGATTTGCGTGACAGGACACAGCAACGGAAGCAGCTTGTTAAAGAAAACTTTGACTGCTTTGTGTCATGTAAAACTACAATTGATGGTGAGTTATGGAACTTGCCATTGCCTGTTGATGTTTTCAGGAGCGTGCTAGTGAAAAGGTTTCTGACCTTTTTGCTTTGAATAAAATATATTGATTTTCTATAGGCCTTTAACTGTTTACTTCGGTGTTCTTACAGCTATTTTTAACATTTTCAGATATTCAGTCGAAATTAAAACAGATAGAGTCAGATCCAGAAGGTGCAGGTACAGTTCACCTCAGTAATGCTGTTCATGATGTGGATATCGTTGCAAACCGTGCTTTTGGGCCCCTTTTTGAACGTCAGGTGAGAATAGAATCTATTTTATCATGTAAACTCGGCCCATTGTCACTTATACTAATTTGTATACTTCTATCTTTATTACATAGACTTATATTGAACATTCCTTTACAGGTTCAAGCTGAAAAAATAAGGTCCGTGCAAGGGATGCTGCAAAGATTTCGTACGATATTCAATTTGCCCAGCACAATTAGGGCATTCATCAACAAAGGGGAGTATGACTTGGCGGTCAGAGAATATAGGAAAGCGAAGTCAATTGTGCTGCCTTCTCATGTATGGATGCTCTTTTACATTCACAGACACACTGATGAAAAATTGAAATTTATGTAAGCATGCTTGCAATGGGTGCACTGTCATGTTTGTCATATGCTTTCACCTTAAGGTCGAAGGTATATATTTAATATATATCTGCTTTATTGGTTTGATAACTCTGGTATTATGAAGGTAAGAAT
This sequence comes from Picea sitchensis, assembly GCA_010110895.2. NCBI lineage: Eukaryota > Viridiplantae > Streptophyta > Pinopsida > Pinales > Pinaceae > Picea > Picea sitchensis. The sequence goes on along the minus strand of SNQJ01S0011731.1, from coordinate 344,464 downwards.
ACTCTTATACCATGTCGGGTGTGTAGTGGGATACGGCAGGAACTATTCAATGAGCATTGCACCATCAGAAGTATTTTGGGTCAATGTTTGGCACACTGACAATAGTGGTACCCACCCATTGTTGATTATGGCTCAAGACAAAGACTGTTAATTGTGTTAAGGAAACATAGTAGAGAATATTCAAGAGGACATGGAGGTGAAAAAATGCGGTAGGCTGCACAAGGTAATATTTTGACAATGGACAACATGTGGGCATCAGTCAATTTTATAACATTCTGGGTGGCAAGCAACTGACTAGAAAGACAATAGGTGATAATTTCTTCTATAGTAGGAGTCTAAGATCACAACTCAGTTCTACTATTAGAATGTCAGGGATATGCTCTCTTTCATTGTGTGATTAGACTTTGGATTAACCCGCGTTTGTCTTAACTCTAGTGCCAAAATTTATGTTATCAAAGCAGAAGTATGTGTTGTCTTGACAGAGAAGATCCTGGGCAGGACATCAAGTGAATCAGTAGATTATGAACAACCAAAGTATGCTGATAAAATTCTCGAATGGATTTTTTTTTCCCTTCAACGTGGGGGAGTCGGTAACCGAGTGGAATTGTACCCGGGAGACATGGGTTCGAATCCATTGGACTTCCACTATAAATCCCAGATTTTAACGCAAAGCCCACAATCATGTGCCGAGGTTAGGCAGGATTCTAACCAAGGTGGGCGGCATTAACACTGTTGATCCCAACCACTTGGTCCACCCCTGACAGGAATTCTCAAATGGAATTGAACATGTCTATTATGACATTTATTCTTTCTTCAAATGTTTTTGTGTGATTCTTATAAGATAGAGAATGATTTTGTCGAGTGAATCGTGCTTTATAGTGTATGAGGACATCAAGTGAATGAGTAGATTATGAACAACCATGGTATCATGATAAAATGCACAAATGGGATTGAATAGATCTATTATGACACTATCTCTTTCTTGAGATCTTTTTCTGAGTGATGCTTATAAAGACAGAATGATACTGTTGAGTGAATCACGTTTGGTAGTATTTGAGGCATTTTTCCATCTATCGAAGTTTTGCATACAATATTGAAAAGCTACGTGACCTTCTCTTTGTGCTTATTTGTAAATAGAAACTACCAAGTTAACATTGTTGTCAACTTGTCACAGAATATTGATTCTATGTTTTTTTTCTCAATTTAATATTAGACGTAGTTACTCATCTTTGCATAATTGATGGCTAGGAAATCTGAAGAATAAATTGGCAAAAAACCATCTCAGTGATTAAATAATTTCTCAATTCTTCCATTTTTATGTTCCAAGCTGTTCCAGTTCAGTAGGGAGTTTCCAAGGATTATCCCACAGTCCCAGAGGCATTTGTTTTGGTTAGTGAAGAAAACGTTTACATGCCCAAGCAGGGAACAGCCCGACTGGCCATTTTGCACTGGGTGATATGCTTGAAATTTGAATAAACTAAAAAAATACTTTTGCAACTTAACTTACCATAATTACAGATAAATATTTTAAAATATAGTTTAAGTGCTTCTTTAACTATTCTCTAACAAGTAAAGAAGTCTGTAAAAGTTAGTTTGTGTTATAGCAAGTCTAACATTATTAATCATGTAGTTGGCTAACAAGATAACCTAACAAAATGATGTTTAAATAAGAAAAAAATCAGTTGAAACCTTTGTTGATGGCCTCGTGGAATGGCCCTAGTTCTCATTTGATACTTAAGCTAAGTAAATTTGCCATGCGAAGCCCGAGGGGTTAGCTCAACCAGTTGTAGCCAATGTTGTTGGGCATTTGGCTAGTTTCGTGCCGGCAGGTGCCCAGTATGAATTCCCCTGGGTTAGGCACACTAATCTATGACTCTGTGCTGACAAGTTTACTAGGGATGCCATCCACAAATGTGGGGAAGCATCCCTTGGATTTCCCTGTGAGGTTTTCCTTGGAAAAAATAATTTTCCATGCTAAGTTGCTAAATCTTAATGAAGTTCCACAATTTCAGTCTTTATTCCCTTTTGAGATTGCATGCTTCTTGTCTTAGAATTTATAGGCCCTAATTCCCATTTGGTTCTTAAGCCAAGTACTTTTTTTGGAATTAATGCCACATACGAAGTACTGTCAATCTCAACCAACAACTTAATTTCCAGGGCTCTATACCTGCTGGGGTTTGAACATGGGTCGTCATCATGGCAATGCCCCATCTCTGTTAGAGCATAATCCTAACTTCCCTTGGTGTATTACTTGTCTTAGGCACCTAGACCTTGGTTAATGCATCCCAATCCATTTTTCTTCACTTGTTTTTAGGGAGTTTTCCTTAAATTTAGGGATATGGCCCCTATGACATGGAGTTAATATTGAGTTCTTTAATTAGAACTCCACTTAGTGACTCCTTTCCAACCTCCATGCAAAGTTTAAAACCATAAAGGAAGGAGAGCGCACTTCCTCCTTAAATCAAGGAAATGATCCATTGATTTTAGGGATTTATCCCCCTTTCTTTAATAAACTTGCTTTATTTAGCTAATCAGTTATGCATAGGCGCACTTTTTAGCCTATCATACTCATGTTAGGTGTGGGTTATCTATTTTAGAGGTTTAGGCATGTGCTTTAGCTATTTTTGCACTGCTTTTGTTATTTTAGTGGCAGTTGCTATTATTAGTGACGAGGTCAATTCCTCTCTATATATTGAATTGATCTCATTGTAATTTTTAATATATGGTGAATACATTCATTCTTGTGGAGTAAATTCTTCTCTAGCTCTCTCTTGTTTGTTTACTTGCAAATTCATTGGATTGGTATTATTTTTCTCATCAAATTCTAGATCTCTCGGGTCTCAGAATTTTACAATCTCAACCACTAAACCACATCCCAGTAGACAAGCCAAGTAAATTTGTTATGCTATGTTGTTAAATCTTAACAAAATTCCAGAATTGTCGTCTTTATACCCTTCTGTTATTGCTTGCTGCTTGTCTCTGAACCTGATAAAATAAGCATAAAAGATTTAGTTCTGTTCACATTTTAGTGGAAAAAGGGCTTGACGATTATGAAGGAAGGTCATTTTGACTAAATGTTGTGTTTAGGTTGTAGAGTCAAAGTTTGACAAAAACAGAGATGGGATTAGGTAATAGTTAAAACAAATGTGCAAATTGTCCATTTCTCTTTCTATCTCAATGTTTTTCATGCTCTATGTTTATTCTTGTATGTATATGTAGGTAGGCATACTAAAGAGAGTTCTCGAAGAAGTTGAAAAGGTGGTGCAAGAATTCAAGGCAACGCTTTACAAGTCTATGGAGGATCCTCAAGTACAGCAATCTAATGTGAGTGTGCTTAACTTGCTTTTTGAAATAGTCTTAACGAGTCTTAGTCTTCTCGAGTGTTGAATATTCTTTGTTGTGGAGAAATAGAACATTATTTTGTCTCACAAATCTTGAATTTGTCTTTCATTATTGATTGATGATAGAGTTGCAAGTTTGCATAATGTATGATTATTATAAATTAGTGCACATTTTGTATATTGGTTGGTGTCAGCAGTGACAATCAACAGCTGAAACATCTTTATGCTAAAGATAAAATTAGGAAACTAGTTGAGTAGATCATGTATGCAAAGTTGATGAAAAAATGCACGGACACAGTTTGCATGAATTTGTCTTTCCTGATTGGTTGAGTTGCAAGTTTTGGAATGCTATGATATTTATAAATTAGTGGACATTTTTTGTATATTGCTTGGCTGTCAGCATTGACAATCAGCAGCTGAAACATAGTTATGCGAAAGATAAAATTTAGGAAACTAGTTGAGTAGATCTTATTGCAAAGTTGATGAAATAAGGTATGCAGAGTTTGCATGAATTTGTCTTTCCTGATAGATTGAGTTGCCAGTTGCATAATGCCATGATTGTTATAAATTAGTGCACATTTTGTATGTTGGTTGGCTGTCAGCAGTGGCAATTAGCAGCTGAAACATTGTTACGCTAAAGATAAAATTCAGGAAACTGGTTGAGTAGATCTTTTATGCAAAGTTGTTGAAATAAGGCATGCACACAGTTTGCATGAATTTGTCTTTCCTGATTGATTGAATTGCAAGTTGTATAATGCTATGTTTGTTATAAATTAGTGCACATTTTGTATATTGGTTTGGCTGTCAGTAGCAATGTTACTAGACTTGTCTCATAACAAGACTCATTTTGGTTGAAGAGTCAAACTTGACTTGGGACTCGGCAAAAACTTGTGAGTCAACTTGACAATGGCTCTATGCCATAAAAAATACAAAAATATGGATATTCAAGAATTTTTTTTCTTTCAGATTATGATTATGCATGAGAGCAAAGTTGTCAGATTCGGACTCTGCATAGACTCAGCAACTTGGCAAGACTTGGCAACTTGGCATAGACTTGACAAAGACTTGGCAAAGAGAAAAAAACTCAAAATATGGTAAATTTTGTGCACAAAAAATATACTAATGACATTTCCAATCCATATAAGATATAAAACCACAGTCTATGAAGAAATTCATAAGATCATCTCATAAAATATGAAAACACAACATTTGACGCTTGATATTTATATGCAAAATAGTGAACTGAAAGATGATTTCATGATCAAATTCACAAATAGTACTCAATTCAACTACATAACTCATAGTCTCATAACATAATTAGAAAATCAAAATAGATAGTGTTTGAAGTCCAATCTCGAGTCTCATGCAGTACTATGAGAATGCCTAGAATAAGCCCTCGAGGAGCTAGTGTCAACATCGCTAGACTGAAGCAATAACTGTGATGCAGGTGTATTCGGTGTTTCCATTTGAGATAATGGAACATTAGAGAGATCCTGAGTCTCTTCGTCAGGCCTGTAGGATGACACCTTAGCCTAAAGGCTGAGGTTGTGATCCTACAGGCCCTACAGGCCTACTAATATAAGCTAAAAAATAACTAAGTTACTAAACTCAATAGTAAAACTTGAATGTGTAATTGCCCACTTACCTGAACTTTGAATCCTGAGAGCCTGAGACCTCCTTCACATAGTAGCCAGTGATGAATTGAAGCCTCCTTCACACAGCAGCGAATGATCATTGCTGATGATGAAGCCTCCTTCAATTGCTCTCCTAAATGATGATGAACTGAACCCCCTCGCAGTGATAGCACACACCACTTTTCTAAGGAAGAAGTGGCTCTTGAAAATATATGGAATGAGAAAGAATGAGGTGAGAAATGTCTTTATAAAGACTTCCACCCTCTCAAACGCTTCATTTCCCTACTAAAACTCCCTCCAAAACAAGTCTCACTTGGTCAAATCGCATGTATTTTTGGTTGCTGTCTTTGGGTTGGTTGAGCATGGATTGGACTCTCAAGTTTGAGGCCAAGATTCTCGAGTCTGGCAAGTCTCAGCCGAATGGGGAGTCTGCCAGGGGAGTCTTTGGGGAGTACTTTGCCTAGAGCTGACTCAGCTGGACTCGGGAGTCTAGGAAGAGTATGACAACACTGCATGAGAGGTTACATTGAATATGATGCAAATACAGAAATTATAATGCAAATCCAAACATAATCATGTATATCATATGATCATGATCCATGATCATATCATCATTCATCCATCAAGATTCAAAATTACCATAGACCATGGTGTGAAAATATGCTTCATGAACCAAAATGAAGAAGGCTTTTCAAATAGTACACTGTTCGATGTCAAGAGTCAAATCTGTTAATGTAATTAATATGTTTAATATTAATGATCATTACTTAGGAATTAGAAAATAAATTAGAGATTACTTTATGTAAGTTAGAATATTAAAGAAATTTGGTTTTCTTTAATATTTAATAAATAGGATGAGGTTACACAACTACTTCCTCTCCTCTCTTGTATAAATGTAAGAAGACATCATCAGTTAAATACAGTCTCTCTTGGAGGCTTTATTCATTCCTCTCTATTCTCTCTGTTCTTCATTTTTCTGATATGGTATCAGAACTAGGCTGTGAAGAAACCAAGGCTGAAAGTGAGTGAAGGCCCTAAGGATTGGCTTGTCTAGAGATGGTTCGAGGAACTGCATTATAGAGTAGAGAGTAATTTACAGGCTGTACAAATTTGCTGGTCCAACAATTTTTTAGAGAGCAGCCGTGCAATTTTCATAGCCATTTGTATTGTTTTTATTAGAGTCACCAACTGTACTATTTTCATAACTACTGTACAATTTTTCCTAACTGCTGTACAATTTTGCAGTGTTGTATGTTTTCCGTACAAACTGTAGAAACAAGTGGTTTTTGTATGAATTCATATTCTAACAGCTGCCGTGTGAATTTGGAATCTGACAGGGTTCAGTCGCAGTCCAATTTATATTTCAGAATTTGCAAAAGAGCCGTAGTATCATTTTAGCAGCCGCCGTACAACTTGTAGTCGTCACTAGCCATACAGAATTAGAACTGTAGAAGGTCGTACAAATTTCCGTTGTTAGCCGTCACCATGCAATTCAGCCGTACGGATTTGATAAGCAACTGTTTTTTAAATAAGCTCTCATTTTTTTGAGGGGGTATGGTCATAGTTTTTAAAAGGTTGTTCTGAATTTTGAAGATTGGTTTCTAGATTACTTCTTAAAGTTATTTAATGGGTGGTGTAGAAGGATGGCCACTTTATCCAATATTATGCTTGAAGGAAGTCAAAAGTTTAATGGTCAAAATTTTAAAACATGTAAATGACGAATGCTTGCTATCTTTGAGTACATGTGTTTGGACAAGTTGATTTCTGGAAAGGAAGTTTGGAGTGATACTGACGAAGATGCCCAAGAAAAATATTATGCAAATAATAGAGGCTGTTATGATCATTAAACTTTCTGTCATGGATGAGATGCTTGCTGAGGTTCAGATTGGGGACTATGCATTCGCCATTTGGCAGACACTTCGGAATTTTCATGAGATCTCTGATAAAAGGTAAAGCCCTTTTCTTGAAGAATATTTTGTTTCTATTACGATGGAAGACCGATATTCGCTTTCAGACCATTTATTGAAGATTGAAAATCTTAGAGATCAATGAAAGGCTATTGATAGGGGGATGGAAGAGGAAGATCTTGTTATCATATCTTTGAAGAGTTTGCCATCATTTGAAATTTTTATTGAGACGTTGAATATCATTTCAAATGATGAGCTAACTTTTGACCAACTTAGCACTAAGATTTTGTAGAAAGATAGGTGGAGGAAGCAATTTGGAAATACCAGTGGTCATGATTCTTCAGAGTAGCGTTAGTAGTGAATTTTAAATGAAAAGGCAAGGGGAGCAAGACTACAAGTGGGTAGAATGAAAACGTGAAGGCAAATTGTTAGTTTTAGCTCATGACGTGTCTCGGCATAGGCCCATGTGTCCTGGGCATGCTGATGGACACCTAAAATTGACCCAGATCAGCCTTTGTATTTCAGCCTATGTTAGACGTAGGCTTGCAACAAAATTCATCCTTGAGTGGAATGTGGGGCCCAAGGAGAGAGGGCACACTTCTGAAGGTGTCTGCTAGTGGAGTGTGGGACCCTGTCCAAGGGGGTGCACCACCAGTGGAGAGTGGGGTCCAACAACCCCAAATCTCAGCCATTGAGGCCAAGCCTTGGCACACATCTCAAGGTGAATGGGGGGCTGCTAAGGAGATAAAAGGAGGCTGAGGGTGAGAGGACACACACTATTCTCATTTTTGAGGTTGAGCAAGTGAGAGCAAGAGGGGCGCTTGGGTAAGAGAGGGCAGTGTGCTAGCAGTTGAGGCAGAGGGTGAGTTCTGGGCTAGTTTGGAGCAGTCAGTGGAGGTTAGATCAGGACCATTCTGGGCAGCCATGGAGGTCAAACTCAGGTCTTGTATAGCAGCATTCTACAGGTCGATTTCTGGGCATTTTCTACAGGTAGCAGCAAGCCAAATCTGGGCCAAATACTTCAGCCAGCTAGGCCATACACAAGCCGTACCAACCAGCTGCTGTGCAGGCCGTACTGGGCTGAAATAGTACAGGCCGTACACTTGCTGTACTTGCTGGGCAGTACTGGGCACATTGTACCTGGGCCATACAACAGTTTTGCTGGGCCATACAACAGTTTTGCTGGGCCATTTTTAACTGAGAAGGAGTGAGAAAGGTTGCTAGAAATTTCCATTTTTCTGCTGCTGTAATTTCTCTTGGATGCCCATAATAAAGCCCCCTCTTAGCTGGTTTTACCCACACTGGGGTTTCCAGGGTAACATCTGGTGTCTTGTTCAGTTTATGTGCTTGGTTTTGTATGCTTCTACTGTCATTTTGCTGTTTTATATCTCAGCTGTAGGTGAACTGCATAAATTCAGAATTTATATCAGCATTGATAATTTCTGGTTAAGTTAATTTATTGGCAGTAATCTCAGTGACTGAGATATAGGTAAAATTCAACACAAATAATTTAGGTAATCCGAAAACTGTTAGTTTTTAGCTCGTGAGGTGTCTCAGCTGTGCCTAAGTGTCCTAGGCCAGATGATGGACACACCAAGGCCCAGATCAACCTTATTATCTTAGCCTAAATCATACTTAGGCTATTCAGCAAAAAATGCAGCCTTGAGTGGATTGTGGGGCCCAGGAAAGGAGGCGCCCTGCTTAGTGCTGTGGGAACCTGCCAAGGGGGTCACACCACTTAGTGGGATGTGGGGTCCAGCCCCAAGGAGGCAGCCTCAAATCTGAGCCATTGAGAGCAGGGTTGGGCACACATCTCAATGCTGTTGGGTGGCTGGTTGAAGGATAAAAGAAGGGGTTCAGGGTGTGAGGACACACAACGTTCTCATTTTTGAGCTGAGCAAGTGAGAGAGGAAGAGGGCGCTAGGCTGAGGCATTGTTGGCAGAGGAAGAGGGAAAATGCAGGGCTGAAGAAGGGCGCTTTGGCTGGGCCAAATCTGCAAGGGAGAGCAAGGCCGTACAGCAAGCATCATCAACCAGAAAAGAGGGCATACAACAACAAGGAAGAGGGCCAAAACGGGCCAGGCTACATCAGCAGAAGAAGGCAGAAAATAAGAGGCCATACCGGCCGAATGTTTTGATCAAGGAGGGTCGTACTGACCGTACTGTGCTGGGCCGTACAGGCCGTACACTGTTGGGCCATACAACCTCATCTTGGTTAGGTTCTTCTGCTGAAATGTCAGCTAATTTCTGCTGTAAGAAAGTCAGAGTTTTTTTTTGCTGTAATTAGTCTTTCCTCAGAAGCCAATAAAGCCCCTCTTTGCTGGTTTTCCCCACACTGGGGTTTCCAGGGTACTTCCTGTGTTGTCCAATTTATGTGTGTGATTTTTGTGTATGCTTCTGATGTTAAATTCTGATTTATAACTCAACAATAGGTAATTTGCATAATTTCCAGAATTGTATCAGCTAGTATAATTTCTGTGTTTGAGTATATTATTGGCAATTATTCCAGTGGCTGAGTTATTGGTGTCAAATTCAACATGGTATCGGAGGACATCCTTTGAGTACAGAAAGAACCTAGTGACTTGTTGTGGAGACCAGGAGGAGTAAATCAACAAGAGGGACGTGTGACTAGGAAGTGTGTGGGTGAAAACAGGGCAACAGACTCAAATGGCCAGTGCAGGCTTAAGGGTTGAGGACATGCTGGATGGAGCCTCAAATTTCTGTCCTTGGAGGGAGTGTATTAGCTTGGTGCTGGAGGAGAATGGGTTGCTGGAAATTGCAGAAGGCAAAGTGGCAGCCCCATCTGATCCAGTGCAATTAGCTGCCCATACCAAGAAGGATATCAAGGCCAGGAGGATACTTGTGGATGGTGTCAAGGACCACATCATTCCACATTTATCTGGAAAGAAGACATCGAAGGAAATGTGGGAGGCCCTGGTAAAGCTATACCACTCGGACAGCGAGAGCAAGAAGATGCTGCTCAGAGAGAAGCTGAGAAGCACGAAGATGGCCAAGGGAGAGTCTGTGGTCACTTACCTCACAATGTTCACTCAGATTCGAGATGAACTTGCAGCAGTGGGAGAGACCGTGGATGAGACCGAGCTGGTGAGGATAGCCTTGAATGGCTTCACCAAGCAGTGGGACGTGTTTGTCCAAAGGGTGGTTGCACGGGAGAAACTCCCTGACTAGGAGAGGTTGTGGGACGACTTCACCCAGGAGGAGCTGCGAGTGAATGCATCTTAGGCTAGTCAGCTGAAGAGTGAGGAGGAGGAGAATGTGGCTCTTCATGCAAAGAAGATGAGTGGAGCAGGAGGCTCTAGGGACATGGACAAAGTGAGATGCTTTGCATGTCACAAGACTGGCCACTATGCCAACAAGTGTCCTAACAAGGAGTCGGAGGTAGCAACTACAACATCTACTGAGATGGATGCGTTTGCAGAGAAATTTAAGGACAAATTTTCTTTGGTTGCCACTCTTTCTAGCAGCAACAGAATGGCTGAGTTTGAGGACAGTGTGGCATGGTTCGTGGACAATGGGTCATCTTGCCATATGATGTGAATGAGTTCGATGTTCCTTAGTGTTTCGGAGACGGGCTCAGACTGCCATGTGAAGAATGGGGCACCCACCAGGCATGCAATAAAGGGGGTTGGATGCGTTAGATTCTAGCTAGAGTCAGGAGTGTCTCTGGAGGTGGATGAGGTGATGTATGTGCCAGAGCTGAAGGTTAACCTGCTCTCTATTTCAACTCTGGATGATATGGGGTATGAAGTAATGTTCGTTGATGGACATGTGCTCATACGGGCAGGGAGAGAGGCCTTGGATGCAACAGTGAGGCTTGACATCAAGCAAAGTATGATGTATAGGGTGCTGGGACAGCCTGTAGGTGGGTCCAGGGGAATCTTGGACCAGAGATCAGTGTCAAAGAAAGTCATTTTGTATGACTTGACATTGATGGATGAGCAGAACAACACATCGGATTAGAGTGCAACAAAAGTAGCAGGTGGGTCTTCCGGTTCAGAGGGAGCAACTACAACAACAATAGATTTGATTGAATCAGATCCCGATGGAGACACCTCCCTCGCTAAGAGGGAGTGTTAGTTTTTAGCTCGTGAGGTGTCTCAGCTGAGCCTAAGTGTCCTAGGCCAACTGATGGACACACCAAGGCCCAGATCAACCTTATTATCTCAACCCAAATCAGAATTAGGCTAATCAGCAAAAAATGCAGTCTTGAGTGGATTGTGGGGCCCAGGAAAGGAGGCACCCTGCTTAGTGCTATGTGGGACCCTTCCAAGGGGGGTGCACCACTTAGTGGGATGTGGGGTCCAACCCTAAGGAGGTAACCTCAAATCTGAGCCATTGAGAGCATGGATGTGCACACATCTTGAGGCTTTTAGGTGGCTAGTTGTGTAGATTTTCTGAGGTCCTATGAGGCTTCCATCTAAGGTCTGTCTTTGACCTTAGTATGGCTCTAAGTTTCAACTCCGTGGCTGTCTTTTTGCTGCTGTTTTAGGACAACAAACAGTCACCAAAATTTCAGCTCAATATTTGATGGTTAAGTGCCCTTTTGAGGTGCCCTTGCAAGTGTTGTCTTTACTCAATGTTAGCACATGCAATATACATCAAAACAAATAACACTGCCTCTAGATCTTTAACTTTAAAATGCTGATCTACACTTCTAAGCATGCATGGAATTGACGCATATGTTTTTGGTCGACATGACCCTGGAAAAACCCCCATGGGGAAAACCAGTTTGGAGCAGATATATATAGAAGGCCTCAAAGAAAAATGTACAACACAGGAAACATATACAAGTGAACCTGTTACAATAGCAACCACTTTGGGATGCCTTGGAGTTCCTTGAAAACTTCCCCACAAGCCTTGTGAAGTAAGGCGCCCCTTGCCTTGGTGAGCCTTCCTTCTCTTTGCTTGCTTTGTCTTTATCCTGATCCTTTGCTTTGCCTTTGCTCTTGCTTGCCTTTGAACTTGCCTTGCCTTTGTCTTTGCCTTTGAAGTAGCCTCCTCACAAGAAAGCCTCCTCCAAGTAATGGTGCGCCCCCTCCTCATGCAAAACTCAACAAGGAGATGGTTTCTCCCTAGCCAAGCGCCCTCAACCTCTCATGATGTGCGCCTCCTCTCTACTAGATAGAACCCACCAAAGACTGAGCTCCCACTTTGCTTGATGTGCCTTCCCTCCAAGAATGCGCCTCCTCCTCAAGCAAATGCGCCCTCCTCCATAGAATGCGCCTTCCCTCCTAGACTCTTGCGCCCTTACTCATATTAGCTCCCTCTACTCCTTTAGAACAAGCCACAAGCATATGAGTAAGCCTCCAAGCAATGGGTAAAGACTCCTCCACTAGATGTGCACCCCTCCTCTCAAGGTTGCGCCCCTCTCCACTAGCAAATGTGCCCTCCACCACAAGTATGTGCCCTCCTTTAGAATAGTAGCCAAGCCTCCATGGAAGGCATCTCCAAGCTCTCTCAACTCAAACAAGGCTTCCTCCTCAAACCCTCATGCAAGTGCGCCCTCCTCTCCTCAAGATTTGCGCCCAAGCTCTTCTTCTCATCTCCTCTTCTAATAAGTGAAGAATGAGTCTCAAAAATGCACTATACCCTCCTTTGGAAAAAACCCTAAAAGATCAATGGCCTAGATCCAATTTAGCCAAGTCTGATCAATGGGTGAGATTCAATCCCTAAATCTCACTTAGGAAACCAACTTTCCTTAGTTTGCTTTATGTCTATTAATTCGCCCACTTTGCGAATTAATTGTCACTTTAATGATTAAGTGACATATTTCACTTTTGACTTAAATCTCCTAAGTCAAAGTGAAATTAGAATCATAAAGTAAAGTACAAGGGTAATAGTCTCCCCCTTTGTGTTTAGAGACTCATAAACACATGGGAGTACAAGGGTAATAGTCTCCCCTTTGTGTTTAGAGACCCATAAACACATGGGACCAATTTCCAAGGTACCCAAATTCAACACTCTTAACAGGAAAGTGCCCGCCACCACCACTATCATCCCTATAGTGGACATGATGAGATAACCTGAACTGAACACATAGATACAGCATCTTGAGGGGCTGACAGAGACAATGAGACTACAGGTCCTGTTGATTGGCATGAGCTTGATGCAATTAATGATTTAGAATCATAAAGTAAAGTACAAGGGTAATAGTCTCCCCCTTTGTGTTTAGAGACTCATAAACACATGGGGACCACTTTCCAAGGTACCCAAATCTCAACACTCCCTCTTACCGAGGAAAGTGCCCGTCACCACCAATATCATCTCTATAGTGGACATGGTTGCGTCCAGCCCTAAGGAGGCAACCTCAAATCTGAGTCATTGAGAGCATGGATGGGCACACATCTTGAGGCTTTTAGGTGGCCACAGTTTCCAAAAATTGAATTAAGCCAGAGGCTAAAAATTATATTGCACTGTTGTGTCCCTATTGGATTCCATGACATTTGTGCTCCCGTGAGCCAGTTGTAGACCTGCTTTAGAGAGGCGATCGACTGCCTCATTACGTTCCCTGTACACATGTTTTAAAGAGATGGAATCAAAGGTGGAAACAATGTTCATGACTTCTTCAAGCAATGGAAGCAATGACAAATTGTGGCAAGTTTGAGTTTTTCTAATCCAATTAATAACCAGCAATGAGTCTCCAAAAACTTGTATAGTCTTTACATCTTTCTCTTTTGCAAACAAGAGTAGAACTTTTAGAGCCAGTAATTCTGCATGGTTGTTTGTGCTTGGTCCAAAACCCATAGAGAGGCTGAAAGAATGGGTGGAAGACTGGTGCAAGACAGTCTCTCCCCCAGTTTGGGCATTTTTGTTTTGTGAAGCTCCATCAAAATATGCCCATGGTGTAGAGGGATCTATCGATTCCGAATGGATATCTCTGATTGGCTCGATCCCATTTCGCTAGGGCAAATGGGATAGAATGTTGAGGCCCTGTGTTGCTATAATTTCTGGAAGGGATGGCTTATCATGGAAGACTGAGGTGTTTCTTGCCAGCCAAACTCCCCAATTGACTAGCAAAGGGAGTGCTTTTATGCTCTTGTTTGAGGGGTTTTGACACCAAAGTTTCCATGCTTCTTCAACTATTAATCCTTGCCATAAACAATAATGCTCTAAGACTTGGGAAAACTGCAGACATACATGCTTTACAAAAGAGCATTCCATGAAGAGGTGTACAAGAGATTCTTCATCATTTTTGCACAAGGAGCACCATCCCGGTCCTTCGATTTTCCTAATCTTCATTCTGTCCCATGTAGGGTTTTTGTTAGCTATTACACACCACATGAAACTTTTTGATTTTTGGGGGCATTTGAGTTTCCACAAGCCCTTCCACGACCAGGCAGGTTCTCGTTGATGGGCGAGAATATTTTGTTGAATGTATCCCAGCTTTGGGGTGTGTATGCCGTTTGGGGAATGTTTCCAGACCAACTCATCTTCTCTGTCAACAATCCTTATATGGGCAACTGTTAGGCCTGCAACATAATTGTTCTAGTGAAAAGCCATATCTTCATTCAGGCTTATCTGTGAGTGGCTCAACCAAGCTTGTGACCACAAAGTTGAGTGTAAAGGGTCTGCAATTTGGTTTAGGAAATAAAAACCATTTCCTTGAATCACCGATCTTACGTCTTCTGGCAGGAGATGGGAGAGACTGCTGCCTGGCCAGGGATCAGAGCCCAGCCTTACTTTGTTTCCATTTCCTATCCTCCAAGCCAAACCATCACCAATGACCAAGAAAGACTTTATCAAAGCCTACCAAATGATGGAGCAATGTGGCCCATTTTGATTGGTTGTCTAATCCAATCACCCAACGAATCGGGGTGGATGTATTTCTGAACTACTAGTCTAGAGCTTCTCGGAAGTAATTAGTTTCCAACTTAATTTAGCTGCTAGGGATTTGGAGAAAATAAAAATATTTTTTAGCCCCCAACCACCTAACGCTTTTGGACTTATGATGGTCTCCCACTTGGCCCATGGCAGCACAAAGGATTCTTTTGAGCCAACCCACAGGAATTTGAAGCACAATTTTCTAATTTTTTCCAGAACTCCCTTTGGGATCTAGGCTAAAGATATACAATAAACTGGGGTGGCTTCTAGAACTGATTTAACCAGCACCATGCGACTTGCTCTCGACAACCACCAAAGACTCCATACTTTTAATCCTTTTTGCAATTTTGCTATGAACCAGAACTAATCTTCTTTTCTGTAATTGTTAGGCTTTAGCTGAAAACCTAGATATTTTAGTTCTGAGTCCAGATCTTGTTGGACAAAGCCTCCTTATAAAAACCTGTTTCAGGTAGGCTCATATTATGCACTGACAAAGTGGATTTCCTTTCATTTATGAGCATCCCTGTTGCTTTTCCAAAAAGATCCAAGATGGAATGAAGTGAGTGAAGATTTTCTAGGTCCTATCAAGTTGCCAACTAGGTCTGTTTGTGACCTCAAGTTGGCTCTAAGTTTCATCTGTCAATGAAGGTTTTGTTGCTGTTTTAGGACAACCAACAGTTCATGAACTTCTTGCTGATTTGTTATGGTTACATCCACAATTTTAGGTGCTTTAGCATGTAGTTTTAGTCACCAAGGGTTAGCACATGCATACTAAAATAAATGTAACACACCTAGAGATCTTTACAGCTGAAAATAAAGCAATTCTACACTCTAACACACATGATATTGAACACATGTATTTTTGGTCAACATGACCTTGGATAAACCCCCCTCGGGCAAAACCAGTTTGAAATATATGTCTATATATGAGGAGAATAGATGGTGGAATACAACAAGTACAAAATATAGATGAACCTGATACAATTGATCCAAGTTGAAACACAAGTCCAAAAGAAGGAAGAGCGTCCTAGGATGGTGTGCCCCTCAGAAATGCTGCCAAGACCACTGAAATGAAGCCATATGCTAACTGGAAGCTCTGATCTAGAAACCCCTCCACAGTACTCTGATACTGATGAGTAGCCTTCCTCTGAAACAAACCTCACTGCAATCTGACAACTCTAAGACCTCCCCACTGTTGATGCGTCCTCCTCCTCAAGTGCGGCCTCCTAAGAAGTAGAAGCTCCTTAGTAAATAAACAGGGAACTAAGCCTCCATGAGCCCTCCATGCAAGTAGGCGCCCAAGCTTTCCTCTCCCTCTGCCTGAAACCTCATCCTCTTGCTCTCTCTCAAACTCTTGGAGTGAACAAATGAGTGAATGGCCTCTCCTTGGCCTCTTGCGCCCTTCTTTAGGATGCATAAGGAAACCTAAGAATTGGGTGGATGAGATCATCTCATCTCATCCCTAACCAATAGTTGAGATCACTAAAAAAGAATCTCACTCAAAAACCCACTTTACTTAAGTTTCCATAGTTTCACTTTATGTCTATTAATTCACCCACTTTGTGAATTACTTGTCACTTTAGGCTAAAATGACCAAATTTCACTTTTGACTTAAATCTCCTAAGTCAAAGTGAAATTAGACATAAAGTACATAGTACAAGGTACAAAGTACATTCCTCATGTTTTTAGAAGTTCACAAACACAAGGGGACCACTTTCCAAGGTACCCAAATCTCAATAGTGAGGAAGCATCATCCCTACTCCCGTTGTAGAGGATAAGAACATCATCCATGAAAAGGAGGTGAGTGATTCAGAGAGATGGAGAAATTGAGATCCCTTTAAAGTCCCCTCGTCTTTTTGCATCCGCTAGAGCCCTACTTAGACCTTCAACAACTAACAGAGATAAAACCGGAGAAAGTGGGCAACCCTTCCTAAGTCCCTTTTCATTTGGAAAGAAGGGAGAAGGCACTCCATTTATAAGCACAACAAAAGAGACATTTGTGATGCAACTCATTACCCATTTTATGAAAGGTACTTCAAATCCAAGATGGGTAAGAAGAGGCCTGATATATAGCCATCTGACTCTGTCATAAGCCTTGGAGAGATCAATCTTGAAAACTACACCTTTAAACTTTTTTGTTTTAATAGATTGTAAAGCTTTCTACGCAACCCCTATAGCTTCGTGAATTTACCTCCCCTCCAAAAAGCCAAATTGTTCACATGAGATGTGTTTCGATAGGACAAATTTTTTTCTTCGAGAGATTATCTTGGAGATAATCTTGTAAATGCAATTGCAAAGTAAAATTGGTGTAAAATCCTCAAGGGAGTGGGGGTCATCCTTCTTGGGGATAAGGGCAATAAAGGTTGCATTGAGGGGAGGATGCATGTATCCTTGGGCACATGATTCCTCAACCACCTGAAGAATATCATGGTCAATAAAATCGAAGAAGAATTGAAAGAATTCAATCGTCCATCCATCCAGACCAGGGATTTTTTCTTTTTGGAGGCTGAAGATTATCTCCTTTAGTTCTTCTTTTGTGACTTCCTGCATTAGATTTCGATTTGTATCTTCATCCACAAAGCTCGGAAAAAAGATGGCCATCCTGACTATTTCTGCTATAGATACCTAGGGGTCGCTTCTAAACAGATTCTGGAAATGGGATTTGCCAAGGTGTGCTAGACCTTCCAAAGAGGCGATCTCCCTTTGACCCTGCTCTTGTAGGTTCCAGATGGTATTTGCAGTTTTCCTCCCTTTTGCATATGCTTGAAAGAACTTGGTATTTTCATCTCCACTTTCCAACCACAATGCCCTACTTTTAAGTCTCCAAGTGGCTTCCCTGTCTTCCAGAATCCTCCTTTTGCGTTTCTCCATCGCAATGAATTCTTCTTTTGAGGCTTCTGAGAGGAAACCCTCAAAATTTGAATTGACAGCCTCCTGTAATTTTAATTCAATATCCTTTAACTCCTGATCCTCTTTTTCTTTCTTTCCCTTGGCCCATTCTTTTGTTGCCATCTTTACTCTTTTGAGATTCTCCACCAAGTGGACAACCGCAGGGGTCTGAATTTGAGCATTGTAAGGGACCTAGTGGGATTTGACGAAAGCATGGAACTCCTCGTCTTTCAGCCAGATTGAATTGAATTTGAAAGGGCTTGCAGGCTTCCGAAAATGTCCTCCAATTTCCATAAGAACAAGCATGTGATCTGATTCCCCCCGACATCCTATCCACTGTTTAAACTGAAGCTGGGTGGCAGCCAACTGGTCGACTATCAAGAATCTGTCCAATCTTTTAGTGATTCTGCCCTCCCCGACCCTTTTGTTTCTCCAAGTAGGCAGGAATTTTAAGGGTTCAACATCGATAAGGTTTTTGGATTCCAACCTATTGACAAAAAAATCCGTTAGGGGATCCATCCTTGTTTTGGGACCCCACAACTCTGCTGCTCCCAAAGAAAAATTCAGGTCTCTGCCAATGATTAGATCTTTACTTCTAATAAAGGATTTACAGGACAAAGCTTTCCAAAAACGAACTATGTCTACATTTGGCCCGTAAATATTCATAATAAAAAACTCTCTTTCAAATTCAATAGAAAAGCAGTTGAGGCCTAAACCAGACTCACATCCCTAGGATCCAATTTGTTTGACTGATTTGGTATTCCATCTAATGGCCAGGCCTCCTGATCTCCCTTGAGCATCAACTCCAACAAAATTCTAGAGGGGAAAAAGGATTTGAGAAAAGAAGTGATTTTGCTTTCATCCCTGAGAGTTTCTTGAAGAAGGATGTCCGGTTGGTAAACCTCCACCAACCATTGGATTATATATTAATAGAGTTTATATTATTAAATTCACTTTATAATAACTAACTATATTATATCAGTGCTTATAATTATATTATAGAAACCTACAAAATGCTTTTAAATTATTTTTATATTATATTCATTATGTTTTTAAATTTTTTTGAATATATATTATTGCTGCTCCAAACCTATCGCTTCTTGTAAATTTGGGCAAAATTTCTAACCATATGGGATACTTGTATCCTTGCTCCCAAGGGTCTCGCGTTCCGGAAACTCGTGCAACATAGTTATTTTGTATTGTATGGACATGAATTTGTTTAATATCAATCGCAATTTCTTTTTATTTCAAATAAAAAACTGTGTGTTTTTAATTTTTTGTAATGGTCGAGATTTTCTTGAGGCGTGTTGAACTCTCAACTCTTTTGTGAAAGAATATAACAAACACAATGATATTCAATGTTATGAACATAAATATACATATAAAATAGATATTAATAACATAATAATTAATTAATAAAAAATAACTATTAATAATGAAAGGATATGTCTCAAAGGACATGACTATTGGTTAAACCTTTTACATAGTATAGAGTGGAAATTTAAAATTTAAGAAGTATAATTGATTAAAAGGGTTCCCTAAGTTACAAAAGGTGAAGAAGAGTTATATATATATATATATATATATATATATATTTATAAAAAAAATGGAGTTTTGTGGTGAAAAACAAAGAAGATTCCCCCCTACTTATAAAAAATATGTGGATCCCTTATTAAAAGTTAATGGGATTATTCAAGGAAAGAATATCAACATCGCTATTTGCCCAACCGCTAGGAAAAATCGCATTAACGTTGACCTAGCAATCCAATTAATGGTTTTAGAGCCAAATATAATTGAAAATGACATGTGTCTTTCCGATGAGAAATATGACATTAAGAACCTACAACTATCTATTGGCGATTACAAATTCATAGCTCAATTCAATGTTGTATCAATCTATCAAGACAATGTTGATATAATTCTAGGGTCAACTTGGGTACTTTTATTTTCAACATAAGGAGAAAGTTTTTGACATTTTCTTATAAGAAGAAGAAAATCACATTACAGGACGTTACAATGAAGTCAATTTTAGAAGCTCCATCATCAGAAGAAATGAAGGACATATCAGAAGTGATCCTTCAAGATAACCAGAAGTCAATACAAAAGTTGCAAGATCGACAGAAAGAATGTGACAAAATCATCATTGAAAAAGACGAAGAGATTTCTCGCCTAAGAAATCATAATGAGAAACTACTTGCAAAAATCATGAAGTCCAAGGAGAAGAAGCGATGTTTTCAAAATTTGGAACAAGAAAATCAAGGTCTCAAAGAAAAATTAACCGAAGAAGAGGAAGAAAGCTCCTGCCTAAGGAACCTTAATCAGAATTTACTATAACAAATCAAAAGACTTAAGCATGATAAGAAGTCTTTACAAGAAGAGCTAGATCACACAACATCAATAGTTGATAAAGAGACAATGACTGAACCTATGGAGCTAGATAAAGTCTTTAGATGATACTAATCCAACTGATGTAAAAAGGTCTTCAAATGTCAAAGTAGAAACAATCCAGGGGTATGAAGAAAACTCAATTACAAAAGTTAATCAAGAAAAATCTACAAGTATACGAAGTAAAGATCAATTTGCGAGGATGCCTTATCGACATCCTAATCACAAAAATCGATACTTCAGCCAATCAATGTATCAACAGAAACAAATAACTGCGATGTCGAAGAATATTACTTCCACTACAAGTGTGGGTCAAAATAGAAGCTATCATGGGAGTATAAATGTATCAAGTTCTTTCCAAAAACCCTATAAAAACCCAAATCCGTAGAAGATCGAAGTAGGATGGGCAAACTCCTTTACAATTCGACAGTTCTGCTCAATGCTTAGAAGATCCTATCGTCTCAGGTCCTCAACGATTACTAACTCAATAATGAAGAAGCATGAGACAATAATTACAAGCTAGAGTAAGAGATAAGTCTTTCATAAAGTATGCTTTGAGGACAAAGCCTTTTTAAGAGGAAGGCAATGTTATGAACATAAATATACATATAAAATAGATATTAATAACATAATAATTAATTAATAAAAAATAACTATTAATAATGAAATGACACGTCTCAAAGGACATGACTATTGGTTAAGGGCACCCCTGCGTGGGTATATAAACGAGCCCTCATTCTCAATTGTATACCATCTTATCTATTCATATTTTATACATTATTCCTACATGGATTATTAAGTTATATTCCAAGTATTTTGGATAATTCTTGTATGTGCGAACTTTGTTCGTCTCATTCAAGGAGACATAAGAAAATGGCGGAAAATGCATAAGCCAGTTCTACACATATATTCACACCAAAGATACAAATATATAATACAATTGGTATAACCACCTCATAAGCTAGATTTACTCTCATAATAACACCTCATCAAGAGATAAGGCTAGGAGGAGGCAAATTAGGATCTAATACATATTGAGGATAAAAAATATATCCTATATGTGAAATATAAGTAGAGGTGGTATAGGACTTAATGGTTGTATAAGGAGCCACAACTAACAATCCCCTCCCTCCAATCATAAGTCCAAACAATTATACCAACAAGGCAACAAGAACTAGTGCATAATCCAATATCATCGTGAAGTCTTCAATCCAAAACTCCTGAATTTAGCCTTGATGAAGATCTGCTTGAAAAATGAATAAATATGGATGCTGAAAACTCATAGAATCTGGAAAATCCCACTGTGTAAGCATGAGCTAAAATGCTTGTAAATTGTTCACTGATGTGAACTCCAATATCTGATGAGAAAATATTGAAAAGTGAATTAGTTGTGTGTCCGTGACATTCCTAAAAATGCCTGACAACCCAATCACATGCCAAGCAACGATGTGAACAAATCCAATTGTTCTATGTGTTAGAAATAAAGTGATGTGCTCATTTTTCCATAGACAATATAGCAATATTGTCACCCAACCATAGGCACAAAGGCCACCCCCGAGCACCTTAACCTTGACAGACATAATAATTCTGGTAGCAGACCAATAGCCAACCAAGGCTAACACACCTTTCTCCAAGGGTAGCGCACCAAGCAAGAATAACCAGAAACAAAGCATAAAGTCCAAACCATAACCAAGAGACCAAGTCTAACCAAAAGCCAAAATCCTAGTTGTAGTTGCACTCCCTCTCCAAACTTGCGCACCACTAGTCCTTATGCAGTTGTGAGAGTGTATGTGACAAATGAGCTCTAGCGCTCTCTTATTTATATTCCTCCAAGTGACCTAACTGGGCCGACTTCTACTTCTGGAGGATAATAACTCAATATTAATTATTCTCTTCAGCCGACTTGTCTTCGAGGGTTATTATCCAATGATTTATTGTTTCTCTTGCTTCCCAGAATATTCTAGTCTTGTCAAAGGTTACACGAAGGTTAATACCTCCCGCAACTACCATAATATCAGGACTCACTCCTAGCTAGGGAGGTATTAAAGGTAATGGTCTTGAGCACAAACAAACCATTCAACTGGTAGCATAATCATAGCCACACATGCTATCTCATGATCACGTAGATCAACTCACGAGCAACATCATCACTATCAGTATCATCTGATAGCATCAATTGCATCATCTCTCGAAGCCATACTTCATCTGAGTAATCGGGCATGATGCTGAATAAGTCACTCACTCCACAGAGTGATAAAAGAACCATTCTTCTAATCCGGACAAATGTCCTAGAAGAATAATTGTTCCAACAGATGCTGGAAGCCACGCCATGGGCTACAAGGACTATTCTTCTAATCTGGACATGTCCTAGAAGAATGACTGTCGTGGACCATTTTCCCTCCGACCACTAATGTGAACTCAGGGAAAATGTCTGTCCTGTACCAATCTCTCCACTATGGTCACTACTGTGAACTCAGGGAGACGAACCATTCTTCTAATCCAGACATATGTCCTAGAAGAATAACTATCCATGGTATATCAACAATCTGTCAACCTGGACCATTCTCCACATGGAGAATGTCTGTCCACCAGTAATCTTTCAACCTGGACCATCCTCCATAGGAAGGATGTCTGTCCACCAATAATCTGTCCTGCCTGGACCATTCTCTGCCTCGAGAATGTCTGTCCATCAGTACACTAACTATCCATCTAGCTGACAATCATCTCCAACACTATTGGTAGTCTCCATGGAAATCACAACAATGCCATTCAATAGAACACAATTGTGTCTATCCATAGTAGTACACAACTACTATCCAGTGGTACACAACCACACCTAGTAGCACACGGCTACTAACCAGTGACACATAGTCACAATGTGGTGAACCAACCTGCTTCACTATGTAAATATCCAGTATAAATAGGACAATACGCTATAATCTATTTAAGGATAATAAATATATTTAATAATAAATGTATAAGAACGAATAAGATGATATTACAAATGAGGAATGAGGGCTTGTATATATATCCCGCACAGGGGTGCCCTTTCGTAAGAGACATGACCTTTCATATGTCATGTCTCTTCAGAATTAATTATTACTTATTAGTTATTTATATTTACATATTATATATATTTATGTTTGTTACATTGCCTTCCCCTTATAAATGCTTTGTCCTCAAAGCATGTTTATGGAGAGGCTTACTTCTTCGTTCTGGCTTGCAATGTCTTCACATGACTATGTTTTTGGTGTTGTTAAGATTGATGATACCAGACGATATGAGTGACGAAGAGTTGAGCATAACTGTCGAGTTATGAAAGAGTCTGCCCACCCTAGTTCGATCTTCTGCGAAGCTGGGTGTTTATAGGGTTCTCGTTTTGGATAATATTGATATTCTAACTGGTTAATATTTATAGGGTTCTCGCTTTGGATAATATTGATATTCTAACCGATTAATATATCTACTCTTATGATTTGAAAGTCGAGAGGGAATTCTTATAACATAGATTTCCTTACTCATACTTTGTAGTTTTTCTTCTTTGACTTTGATATATGATTTCTTCATGTGGCGATGTTGCCTTGATAATGGCTGAATTCTGATTAGTAATTTTACCTGATTTCCATCGTTGTACTCCAACATCTTGTTGTTTTTCTTCAACCTGATTGGCATCTCTTGAGCTTTTAATGTCCGGATTTTCAAGTTTCTCTTTTTAATTCTTCACTGTTCTAGTAATTGCATTTGAGGTTCTTCAATTGAGAATTTTCTTCATTTTTTCCTCGATAGGTTCTTCAAGACTTGATTCTCTGTTCCAACTAACATATTGTTTTCGAACCTTTGACTTCTTGATCCGTTTAAGTAGTTTACCAGGTTCTTTAAACGAAATTTCTTTCGCTTTATCCGATAACGCTGTCACCCTTTGCATTCTTCAGATTGCTTTTTATTTTCTTGAAGTATCACTTCCGAGATATCGTTAAATTCTTCTAGTGTTACAGAATCTGGTTCTCATGTGGTGTCTTGTAATGTTATCATTTTCTCCTTATAAGGGAATGTCACAAACTTTTTCTCTCATGTTTAGTATGAAGGTACCTATACTTTTAAACCAAGTAATCCGATGATGATGTCAACTTTTTCTTGATACATAGTTGTAACATAGAATTGAGATATGTACTCATATTCATCAATCACACTTGTAATTCCTTAATTCAAAAATAATCTTCCTTTCAAATTATATTTGGTTCTGGAATTACCAATTGATTAAGCAAATCATTATTCATATACCTCTGCCTTATAGTCCAAGCTAATAACAATGTTTACCCCTCTTCCTTGAATATTTCCCTTTAATGCCGAAAACCCACAACATACGATTGTACAACCTTCATAAGTAAATCTTTCTTTTGTCATTTTAGAATTATCTCTTTTATCTTCCATCATTTTCTAATTATCCTTTTTATCTTCTAAACTTAAACCTTCAAAAGAACTTCTATACTTCACCTTTTATATATATATATATATATATATATATTAGATGATGATGATGATAATAATCCACCACTAAGACCTAATTGGTCTATCTCCTGACCTTTTAAGTAGTGTGTGTTACTACTTGTGATCTTTAGAATTTTTGTTTCTCTGCGTTCTAAAATAAGAGAAGCTTCAAGATCACCATACTTTCTTTGTTGAGTTAAGAGGTTAGAAGGTTGGTGGTGTTGACTGGCTATTTTGAAAAATGTAGATCTAATGCAAGTGAGAATGACAATCTACAGAGTAGTGCTTTTCATCTTCACCTTCTAGTGTCACAAAGGTGACCCGATCTCCTTTCATCCCTGCATGGCGCTTTTAGGGAATTGGACCAACTTCCGCCTTCACCATGGAGCTCTCTAGTGAGAGTTTGTTTTTTTATTTTAGCAATGCTTATTTTTCTTTACACTTGCTAAAAACAGATAGATAATTTTGATCTCTTAGATTAGGGTTGATTTCCATCTTTCTTTATAATACCTTTAATTTTATTTTTCCTCTTAACTCTTTATCACACCACATTTTTCTTCTTAAATTTTGATTTTAATTTTTAATAGTATTTTTATCCCCAAGTAAAATGGTTTCCTTCCATGATTCCCCAATAGTTTATCCAAGACCCAAGGCCTTTTTATGCCATCCTCGCTGAGTCGATGGTGGTTATGACTTGATTTTGAAGCAATTTTAGGTAGCCTCTTTCTTCCATGTTGTTTAACTTGTTCTATACATTAGGTATTCATTGCTAGCCATGCCTCAATGGGGGAGGCTTGTTTCCTACGTAGGAGGATGGGATAGGGTGTATTTCTTAATTTTGAGATTATAGGTTATAAAATTCTTTGTATTTACTCTATCTTTCTCCTGTGGATTCATGAGAGATACCATAGCCCCAGAGTTCACATCCATAAATAACAACATGTGTAACAAGAGTCTCAAAGAGGAGTTTCTTTTCTTATTCCAACTCCAAACATCAACCGATTTACAATTGTTTCCAAGCCAATAATAAGCTTTCCAACCTCCAATAATAATTTTCTCAATGATATAATTCCAATTGATCTTGTGAATATCAATTCCAAGATATATGTATGAAGTCACTTCCTCCACATGCTCATACAAAGGTATCATATGATCTTATCGATTTAATAATCATGACCTTAGTCTTATCGCATTAATAGTCATAATTCCATATTGGAGCAAAAACTCGAGATTCTTAGTTGAGCCAAGATCATGGGGATGCTTTGACATAAGAATGATATCATCGCATAAAGAAGAAGATTGATGAAAATACCAGTGAGAGTAGGGCCAAAACAACCCCGCTTTTCCAAGCATTCTTCAACTTATCAATGTGCAGCCAAAGTGTAGGGGACAAGGGACAACCTATTTGACTGATATTGTAGTTAATCTCTTTGACCTCAAAATTTCTCAAGCATTTTAAACTTCTAGCACAACGCTCACATCCTTATTGCAACAACTCTTAACTTGAGAGGAACTTTTATCTTTTCCACCCTATTCCAAAGGTTTTCCTAGGAACCATGTCAAAAGCTTTCTAAAGTCAACAAAACAACAAAAGATTGGTTTTAGCATTGTGAACTCCCTCAGAATGATCCTAAGGGTAATAATATGGTCCACATTGAATGATATCTCCCAAACCCTACCAAGGCTCTTTAGTTCTTTTACTGTGACTTTCTAGCTAAATGTTAATCTTCTTTCCAAAAATAATTCCATAAATCTACAAAAACGCCAATCATAATGGTCCTATAATTAGAGGGAGTGTTTTATCCCCATTTTAAAAATAGGTACAATAGAGGTTTCTATGCCTAGGTTTTAGGGAAGCCTTGCTTGACTCCTAAACTGAAGAGCTTGTGTATATGAGGGATAAGGGTTTGAACTCTCACCAGTGAATTCTTACCTGGTAGCCTTCAATGTCCTTAGTTTTCCCATCTACAAGCCACTTAACCCCAAAATCTATGCCATCTAAAGAAAAACTTTCCCTTTGTAGGGGACAATAGGAATGGTGTCCATGGCATTAGGGGAACTCGTAAAGACTTTTAAAATCGTTCACTAAGGGAATCCCATTATTCTCTTTTAGTATTATGCTTAGAATCTAAATTTTTAGATCCAACTCTGTATAGCTGTGCTGCCCTCGGGCTTTATTGATATAGTACCTTCTTTCCATTTAATTAGGGATCTGCATGCATTGATATTATGAAGTTTTAAGGGCTCATTAGAAGCATCCCAATGGCTTTACTTCAGCAATTTTACATTCTTTATCATACCATATTGGTTGTTCCATATTCCTTTATGGGACAACTGAAAGAGTATAATAGAAAATGGAAAGGGTAGTTGTAAATTATGATAGAGTTCTTAAATGTTGTCCCATAAGTTAGAGGTTTAATTTACTATTTAAATCCTTTAAGAAAATGTCAACTTTTACTTTTTAATTTTTAATTTTATATTAATGTTATTTTATATTTATATACATGTATATATATATATAGTTATTACATATATCATATATAAATACTCAACATAAGATATGTATATAGGCTTACAATGATTTACCAATGTCAATTACGGGAGGGTGTGAATGGTATGGGGAATGACTTTACAAGGAGTCGAGAATGGTAATGAAAGGTCGAGAGTTAGGGAATAGGAATAGCACGTGCCTGTGGTTGAGCGGGGGAGGGTCTACCAGTCGTGCGAGGGTGTCGAGGGGGGATTAGGATGCATAGTGTGTGGGGGGGTAGGGGCAGAAGCTACGTTGTGTGTGGGGACGCGGTTGAGTGGGAATGTGGTTGGGGGTGGGCGAAATGAGAACAACGGAAAGTGGGGAGATGAGGTGGGAACCGTGGGGAGTGGGGAGGTAAGTGGGGCAGTGGAGAGGTGAGATACAGGGGGTCAAGGGGTTATGGGGTAGGTGCAGGCAGGGAAATGTGGGGATGCGTGGACTGGGGAGAGGGGAAAGCAAGCGGTCACAGAAATTTTTTCTTTTATTTAATTTTTCTTAATTATTCCGGTAATTTTTTCTAATTCTTCTAGATTTCTCCCTTTGGAAATCTGCTAATTTTTTTTTTTTTTGCTGGGTTGTAGATGTCGACTATGATGACGCATATGCCAGCACTACTTTAAGTACAGACAAGTAGAGACTTTAATTTTCAGTTTTTTTTCATCCGTTTTTATAACCTACTGATATATATATTGTTCTTGATTTCTTGGTAACGAAATGTTCTTCAACAGAATCATGAGTTTTATATGGACAAAAGCCTGAAATTGGTCAAAGACCGAAGTTCCAAAAACTTGAAATTTGAATGGCTAGCACGATCGGTGGTCAATGACCAGATTTCTCGGAGAAACTTTGAATGATGGGGTTGGCCAAAAGCCAGAGCATACAAGGTTTGATAAAGAGACTGGCCAAATACTGAGATTAGAAAAACGAAGTTCTGAGCCATTCGGAACCAACCCCGTTCACTATGTAAATATCCAAAGTAACAGGGACAGAATCAACTAAATCCATTTAAGGATAGTAAAGATATTTAATAATAAATGTATAAGAATGAATAAGATGATATTACAATGAGGAAGAGGGGTTTTATATATATCCTTTATCAGGGTTTCCTTTTCATAAGAGACATGACTTTTTATATGTCATGTCTCTTCATAATTAGTTATTAGTTATTAGTTATTTATATTTACATATTATATATATTTATGTTTGTTACACACAACTAGTGGAACATATCCACCATAATAACACATAGCTACTCTCTAGAAACATACAAATTTCACAAACAATCATATCATCTTAATATCAACTTGCATAATATCATGATATTAAACCTGAAATATTTAACCATTCTTCCACTCACATCTATGAGATCCTGGAAGCATCTACCGCTTTAAAGTAAAACATCACCATGGGCTATCTGGACTATTCTTCCCAAGCATACAATAATAACTGTTCTTGATTTATGAGCTTAGACCATTCACTAATCCCAAAGCCATTCCTCCGACACTAATCATAGTGCAACCTGAGAGAATGAGTTTGCCCTAGGGGAATGCCATCCGTGGATTGGGTCGAATCCTTGACCATTCACCTAACTGGCCATTCCTCCAACACTAATCACGCAACTTGAGAGAATGAGTTTTCCCTAGGGAATGACTGTCTGGATGATTTCCTATGGAAATGACTGTCTTGCACCAACCTCCTATAACGGACTATTCTTCGAAACTGCCCACAACCGTGAACTTTGAAAGAATGACTACCCAACGAGGCAAAACTATATTCACTTGACCACTATTCGTGGGAGACTCAAGAAGAATGACTTTCCTAGACCACACCCCACACCGCCACAAGGGAATTCATTGTCTATGGTACATCAACACCCCATCGAACCATTTCTTTATTACGTAAAATGACCGTCCGATCCGGACCATTTTTTGAACTGGAAAATGACTATTCGTTAGAAATCTTGGGCCACTGGACTGAAGCAGGATCACCAACTCACCTGTTTTTTGAACTCTGAAAGGAACTGCTCATCCATAAATCAATAACATATCGCTGCTCCCTCCCAACTCCGAGAGTAATCTCTTCCTTTCAATAAGGAAGTCATCTCCAGCCGAGCTCTAGCTTCTCCCTTAAGTATGCAATCTTTTTCATCTTGGATTTAGAGGCTTTTACCAAAATATCTACAATCTGCTCATCAATGGAGATATACCGGAGAACCACTTCTCCTTCCTGACTTTTATCACTTTAGAATATAATGCTTTATCTCACTGTGTTTCAACTTGCCATGGAACACATGGTTCTCTAAAAGCTTCACATAGCTCTCATCATCATAATACTTGGGCCGGCCCAACACCCGACATTAGTCACCCAAAACCAACTTAATGGAGCGATATTGCTTCTGTACAAACATCACAAACTGTAATATACTCTTCTTTTGCAGTTTTGAGTGCAATAGACTTATGTTTCCTCCTAGCCCATAACATCGTGGCAAAGCTCAAATTAAAACATATCCAAGTTGCACTTCTTCTGTCATCAGCAATACCTGCCCAATCATAATCAATAAATCCATGCATGTATATCATAACTCAAAATGTCCCACAAGGCAAATATCCGACTGAACTGACCATTTGACGACCATATCATATATGATTTACTCGATTGATCATCAACTTTTCAAATTGGCCATCATGGAGTTTGCCATGGATTTGCAATCCATCATCCCGCATATCTTTGAAGAACCATTATTTCAATATACTTCCTCCGTCATAGGAAGTTTTCACCATGCTTTTTATTGCATGAGAGCTCTACACCAAGTTCGCTTGAATCCATACAAGGTCTTAATCCATCTACATACATGGGTCTCCTTCTGGTATAACCTTCAAAACCTTTGAGGTTGCTCGTGATACGCTTTCTTCTTTATTCACATGCCTCATTGAGAAGAACAATCTTACATTCATCTCGATAAACCTAACCCATTGGATAATCGCTAGAGATATAATGGCTCGTGTAGAGGTATATCTGGTTAATAGAACAAGATGTCATCATATTCTTCTCCCACCGAGAACCCTCTTGTATCAAATCAATGCTTAAGTCTTTTCTTCCCTCACATACATTGTTCTTCAATCATCACAACTTCCTTCCATTCCTTCTGCTTGACTGCTTCTAGTGGGTTCAAATTGGTTCAATTGGTTGTTCTGACTTTTCTTTCTTTCTTGGAATCTTCATGTTCTTCCTCATGTTTATCTTCAATGTTGGAGTCCATGGAATCTTCTACATATTACATGCCCTTCTTTCCTGAAGGCTCCAACCTTCCGCCATAGGAACATAAATGTAGATGGAAAACCAAGGATATTCAAGGCTTCTTTTCGAAGCAAACTTCTTCTAGAGTCAAACTGAACACGTGCTGCTTATCATGGCTGCTACTTCTAATGAAGTACATGGACAGATCCTTCATGGTATTCACAGATGAGCAATATGCATGCTCTTCTTTTGGAATTCTGTGATCAACTCCTTCCATCTGATAGAGTCCATGCTTCCTTCTGCTGCATGTCTCTTTGCTTTCTACAAAGTGTCACAAGCCTGTTTTGGTTTCCTTTTGATTTCTGACTTACTTCGAGTCCGACTCCTCCAAGTCTCTTTAAGTTTGTTTCTATCTGTTCTGATTGCTGCCCATCTGGTAGTTGTGTCATCCTTATAAACTTCTTCTATGACAACTTCTGCAAGGATTGTTCATCAAACATATTTCACAAGGGTACCTGCTCGGAACAAGAGCAACAAGAACAAACATGTATATCTATCTAGAGGAGATGTTAGTTCAACTTGCGAACAAGTACAATAAGCATCTATATCAATAGTATTCATATGCAGTCGAGTATTCATTGCACCTAGCAAAAATAGAATCTTTCAAAGACTGCTTTCACAATTTGTAATGTAGTAACTATCACCTTTGATATACACAAATTTGAAGCTTAACAATTTAATCAAAGTTGGAACCTGAAGCCTTAACTGCTATGGAGGGTGCACTTGTTCTTCTGAATGCACCGAATCCAAGATTACAGCTTGGACAAGATCTCTAGTACTTTCCTTGCAAACACACTCATGTTTTGCTAGATGATATAACTTAGATAGCATATACAAGTGCATACCTTTGAAACCTTGTAGCATTGTCCAGCTTGTCTTCCAATCTGAAGCTAGATACCATCTTGACAAGAAGAGATTGAAAACTCAATCAGAAGATTCAATGATTAGAACAAGCTAGAAACTCTAAAATTTCAACTTTAACCACAAAATCAATTTGATCAGAAGTCAACCTTTGACTTTGACTAGTCAACCTTTGACTTTAACTAGTCAAACTTTGACTTTAACTTTGACCAAAGATTCAAACCTGACATTTTTGCTAGCTGAGAGTACCAAGAGGTGCGCTAGGCTAGGGTGCACTAGGATGTCAAGGAATTAGGTCAAATGCTTCACTAGAAGTGTCCGAACACAAGGGTTAGGGCTTGTTGCAGTTGCATAATCAGAAAACCTAGCTGTAGCTGTAGCTATAACTAGTGCCATAACGAGCTTAACAAATAACTTCCCAATCTATCTTCCAGTGGTTAGACTGTTTGAAGATAGTGTGGGCCCATAACCTGTTAGAAATAAAGGGTTGTGCTCTTTTTTCCATAGACAATATAGCAATATTGTCACCCAACCATAGGCACAAAGGCCACCCCCAAGCACCTTAACCTTGACAGACAGAATAATTCCGGTAGCAGACCAAGAGCCAACCAAGGCTAATGCACCTTTCTCCAAGGTTAGCGCACCAAGCAAGAATAACCAGAAACCAAGCAGAAAGTCCAAACCATAACCAAGAGACCAAGTCTAACCCAAGTCTAACCAAAAGCCAAAATCCCAGTTGCAGCTGCACTCCCTCTCCAAACTTGCGCACCACTAGTCCTTATACAGTTGTGAGAGTGTATGTGAAAAATGAGCTCTAGCACCCTCTTATTAATAGTCCTCCAAGTGACTTAACTGGGCTGACTTCTACTTCTAGAGGGGCCGACTTCTACTTCTAGAGGATAATAACTCAATATTAATTATTCTCTTGGGCCGACTTGTCTTCTAGGGTTATTATCCAATGTTTTAGGGTTTCTCTTGCTTCCCGAAATATTCTAGTCTTGTCAAAGGTTACACAGAGGCTAATACCTCCCGCAGCTACCATAATATCAACACTATGCTAGGTCTAAGGACCATCAAAGTGAACAAAATGTGCAGAAAATTGCTCTTGGAAATGACAAATAAAATAGTGTTAATCAATATCCCAATCATCAATTTGAAATCTTTGTATAATTCAATTGTACAATGATTCTGCCAAATAACTGTTGAGTAGTAAACCAGGTCTTCTGTTGGAATTGCACAAATCTCGAATCAATCATCATGTGGAGAAAAAGCTCGAACAATCATTGGATGCCACACAAAATCCAGCAAGTTGAGCTGCCCAAGATTGAACAAAGACTTGTTCAAAATTCAGAGTTCAGAAGTCCAGCCAACCATTATGGCCCTTTTTCTTCTTCTTCTTCTCCCCGCATTTTCCATACCCCCATGGGGAATTGTAATAAGATAAGTTAGCATGATGAACTTTGTAAAAGACTTATATAGTGCACTCATGATGAGTTAGCATGATAAATTCTTTTGGTTTCCTTTTCATGCATGTAATAGCTAGATATATATTATAAATCTAAATCTTAAGTATTTTTGGCCTTGCATGCATAGATTAGACTAGATCTATTTTTGCACTTCAAAGTGTTATTCAAAGTTAGATCCAGCATAGGAAAAGTTCACTTTTAGCAAGCTTTTTCTTTCATATTTTTAAGGGCTAAAAGTAGTTCAGTTCCCAAGTGCTTTAAAGATGAATTTGGCAATCTTAGTGCCACTTTACTTGCTGTTTTAGGACAGCAAGAAAAGACACTAAGAAAGCTTGCTATTTGTTTGTTTTCTTAGTCTCTAAATTGCTAACTTAGCATAGGTTTCATTTGACAATTTTTTTGTATCTTTCTAACACCTGTTTGCAGGCGCTTTTAAAGTGATTTGCAACGTCTTTTGGCATATTTCCCTTGCTGATTTTTGCAGGTTTGCGGACAGCCAAGAGGAGATGCTGGCCAAATTTTGAGGATTTGGACCATTTGGGACCCCTTGGAGCACTTTTACTCTTCAAAAAATAAATTATTCCTGAAAACTTGTAAAATTGTGATCCGGATCTATAAGGATCACAAGAGTCTCCAAAAAGAAGATTGTAACAAATTAATAAAAGCATTGGGCTACCCAGCGCCCAGTTTCAACCCCCCTAGGGGGGATTGGTGTCCTTGTGTGATTGCTTCATTTATTTTCTTTCATTGCTTTTCATTTTTGCTAGTTTAAAAAAGATAAAATAAACCATAAAATTAATCACAGCACCGCAAAACATTAGAATAGTTTAATTTCTTAGATTAAAGTAGATTAGATTTCTTTTCTGCAATTTTCAAGTTGGCAAATAAACAATCACGATCAATGGTCTTCCTTCTCTGTCTCTTCTTCTTCATTAAATCTCTATCAATTATGTAAATTTAAAGATATGAACATAGAGGAAACAGAGTCTTTAAATTTGCAGAATTGATAGAGATTTGGTCAACTTGGACTCGGACTCGGACTCCAGATTGACTCGGATTGAAACAAGTGTGACAATATAGGCAAGCTTCTACTAAGATTTTTTAATTCATTAATTATCAATAAAGTATTTTCTGACATATTTATGGAGAAATTGACTTGGACAGACAGTTATTTATTACACGGTGGCATCTAGGTGGTCTTATTACCTAGTGGTTTCGAACTAAATATGATACAATTCTTTTATTCATTTTCTTGATGACTTGGTCTTTCTTTTCTAGAAATCCAACAGCTTATTTAGTTCATTTATTATTCTGCACTAGCTGTCTAAACTTTGGAATTGCTTGATGTTGGAATTTCTTTATTGCTATCAATTGTCATATGATTTAATGGGTTTTTACATTGTAGAATATGGAAATCTTTCATTCTAGCTAGAATTGAAAGTTCTCTTCTTGTGTGCTTTTTGGATTCTCTGTCTGTTGCATCTGATGTTTCTTTTCCACTTAGCTTGAGAATACCATCAGGCTGTTGCTGGAGTTGGAGCCCGAGTCAGATCCAGTTTGGCATTATCTTAATATTCAGGTTAGTTATTTCAAAAGAAATACAACTTTTTGATTGGTTTGTAGTAGTATAAGTATATAAGCAGGAGTTTGTGTGATGTGCAAGTTTATGTAACATAAATTTCAAGTCCTGTAAAATACAGAAGACCAACAACTGTGTTTGATTTTCCATCGGTTTGTATTTTCTGCTATTTGTATTGAATTTATTTTGGTCATTGACCAGAACCGCAGAATTCGTGGTCTCTTGGAAGGCTGCACATTTGATCACGAGGCACGAATGGATGCTCTACATTGCCATGTCCGTGAACGTGCCTTATCTGATGCAAGATGGAAGCAGATTCAGCAAGAATCGAATAAGAGTGTATGTAGCTTGTTTATGCATTTGAAGACATTTAAAGTCTATTGAGGTTTTCAGCATTTGGGAAAACTGTTCAAGCAATGCTAACATTTGAAGATGAATTGATTATAATTCTTTTGGTTATTTTCCTTGCTTTTCTGCCTCTCATTTTATTATATGCTGTTATGTGAATGTATGACTATGGTGTTGCTACTCAAGTTCAAATTTTGCTATGTTGTTTTTGCAGTTCAGTGGTAAATATGCTTACTAACCTTTTTCAGTAAAGTTGTGCAGTGTTCGGTAGATTATTCCCTTCTGATGGGTGATAATGATACAAGAGGGGACTCTCATCTTAAAGAAGCAACTGGTGAAGAAGCTGATGCTCTCAGAGGAAGACTCATTCGTAGACTTACATCTGTCATTGTGCACCATGTACCAACATTTTGGAGATTAGCTCTTTCGATTTTCAATGGGAAGTTTGCTAAGGTATTTTCTTAGTAACCACCTTCATTTTGCTGTATAAAAAAACATTTTATCAGATTTACTTATGCAGAAATGTATACAGAAATAGGAGAGAGAAAAGCTACTTTATATCTTCATTCATTGCTAAGTATCTTTTACATTGAATGTACATGAGATTCATTTATTATGAAAGTATTTATTCATAACTTAATGTACTATAATTATGTTAATATAACATAAACAGATAAAGGCTATAAATAAATGCTAAATGACCATTAAATAATTAATCACATTAACATTCACTTTTGATGTTCATTTTGGAAAATACACCAAGCTTACCTCTAAAATTTACAAACTTATTTGGATTGAGTAGTTTGGTGAGGATGTCTGCAGTCTGGCTCCTATGTGGCACACTATTGCAGCTGAACTTCTGCCTCTTCTACAAGCTGTCAAATGTAATGACAGTGTACCTTTACATGTTTGTTGCTCTCATGAAAGACTGGATTCTTTTCTAGTTTGAGAACACCTTCATTGTCACAAAAGAGTACTGTAGGTTCACTCTGTTTGATCTGTAAATCTGCAAGCATTTTCCTAAGCCAAACTCCTTCACATGCCCTTCTGACCGCTGCCCTGTACTTTGCCTTGGGAGAAGAAAGCGAAACATGTTTTTTCTTGCTGATTCATGATATTACACCTGTTCCAAGACTGGAGACATAACCAGTTGTGGATTCCCCATCATTCATGGTGTTAAAATTAGCAGCATTAGGAGTCATTCTGTAATGAGAGGCCTTAAGTGGCCACCCTGAGGCTAGCCAGGGAGATTTGGAGATTCAACCAGTCTTGTGAGTCATGGCAAAAGTCAAGGTGAACGTACAAACCTTGTGAGCCAAACAAGAGTTAGGACGAAGGAGATGCTAGGATAAATCTTGTGAGCCTAGTGCAAAAGCCAAGGTGAATGAACAAACCTTGTGAGCCTAGTGCAAAACTCAAGATGAAGAAATAAACCTTGTGAGTATAGTGCAAAAGTCAAGGTGAAGGAACAAACCTTGTGAGCCTAGTACAAAAGTCAAGGTACAAACCTTGTGAGCCATGTGCAAAAGCCGAGGTAGAGTTTAGCAAGAGTCGGGACGAACATACAAGTCCTGTGAGCTAGACTGGTATGTGGGATGACCTTTTTGGTCTTTGTTGTGATCCTCTAAGAGCTGGCCACTCTTAAGAGACACTTTAGCATATGACCAAGTAAAATGATCAAATGACAACATGGTACAAAAAGATCTTTCCTCTTATTAATGTAATAAAGCAGTTATGAGGAGGTGAGGACCATGTAAAGAGAGAGAGAGACAAGATGTGCTTGCTAATGATGTAATTAGTCTAAATGACTAAGGTTAAATATGTAATGTTGAATTAAAAGGCTAAAAGCCTAAGTTGTAATGTTATATTATGTCATTGAGCAAATAAAAGAAGGGGGTTGAACTTCCTAGGAATAACAACTTGAAGTGTTCCATGGGGTCGACTTAACCAAAGAAGAACAAAGATTTCTAGAATGTCAAACTTAACCCAAGAAGATAAGATCGACTTGTCCTAAGATGAGAATTTTCTAGAAGGATAACTTAGCCCAACATGAAGTTAGATCTGATCTAATCCAAAAGCATAAAAGACCAATGGAAGGCCATTCGCTAGACACAAGTTCAGATCTGCAGTTGACCTAGCCGCCATCTCTTTTAGGGTTTGAACGTCTCACTCATCCAGTTCGTTGCAAGGGTTATAGGTGAGCGTTGGGCCTGATCTTGGGCTCATTGGATAGATCTTGTCCTCCTCCATCATTCTACATTAAACACTCAAGCAAAAAAATTCATCTTCAGCGAGTGAAGAGATCTAGCAAAAGGAGGGTTTGACCTGTTGACCACCTATTTCGACTAGGGGGTCAACTCCATGTACCATGAAGTTATGTACCTGATGGTGCAACAAAGTTGAAGACTTTTTGGTTCTACAAGGCAAATTTTGCCTCCAACACGTCTTTTTGTAATCGGAATGTCCGCTCTCCTGCGTGGGATAATAATGTAATGAGTCAGCATGAGTCATATTTTAGTTAGTTACCTAGGACTTTATCATTAGTGAAATCCTTTCATTGAGTGTTTTTAATCCTCAGGGAATTTTTAATTACCCTTGAGTTTTTCACTCACAATAATCCTCCAAAGTGGTGAAAGGCGTTTTAATGATCGAGCCCAATGGGTGACTACGGTGTAGGGATATTGTAAGTGGCCATGCTAGACATCTTGCAGAGTCTTGCGGAATTCCGTTGAGTCTTAATAGTTTTTTTTTAATTTTTTAAAATTACCCATTTAATTAGTTAATTAAATTTGATGTAAAAATGTAAAAACTAGGTCCTAGGGGATTTCGATAGGGGTATGGGTACTCAAAAGAAATGGCATGAGACCCCCTACACCCTTGGACCAAGTTTCAGCTCAAGTGGACAAGTTTTGCTAGGTCATTTCCCATGAGGAGTTCAAGTTAGTCTTGAGTCAACAATTAATAGCTTTAATTTGGCTAAGTAAAAATGCAAAAAATTGTAAAATGAGCAAAAAGTCATGAGAAAGAGTGGGAGATGTTTCCTAAAACTTTTCCTAAGTTAGAAAAGTGATTTTCTAACCTAACCAACCCCCCATTGCTTAGCCACACCCTCAATTGACCATCTCCCTAAGAAAAGTGCGCCCCCCTTGGTGGATGACTTAGCCAAACTAAAAAATTAAAGCAAAAAACCTAAGCTAATCCCTAAGTGCACCTTCCTAAGCCTCTAACTCAGCCTTTGGGTGAGTGAAAAGGTGTTTCCCCCTAAAAGTGCGCCCCTGCTTGAGATGATCGTTTCTTTTGGGTGAGTGACACTTGGAGCTCATCCAAGAGGGGTCTCTCTCCTCTCCCAAGTATAAAATAAAGCCTACCCCCCTCATTTGACATCTATTCTCAGAGCAAGTTTATGCTGCCCAAATCTTTCCCATTCCTCTCTCTCATTTTGCTCTTTCTCTCTTGTAAATCTTGCTGCTAGTATTTGCAACAACATTTTTCTTCAATAATAGAAAAACTTTGGAAGATCCATGGTGTGCATTGAGAGTGTTCTTGGTGCCATGTTTATGCTTCATTGAGGTGATATCTTGCATTTTTTCTTTGTGTATTTCTTGCTTATAGATCTAATCTAGGAGATTCCAAGCAAAGTATTTTGCTTGGATGAAGTTTATGGTAGTATTACTGTAGATTTTGTGAACTGATTTTTTATGGTATTGCAAAGTATTTTACAATCTCATTTGAATCTTCTCACCTCCTTTTGTTTTCTGTAGCAAGATCTCACATTTTGGCAGGTCACCAAGGGTTTGGGAAGGAAAATTTCAGATCTAGAAATTTGTCTCTTTGATCAACATAAGCCTCTAATATTTTCTATTTCATTTTCTGTTATTTCCTCTTCTCTTTTGGGCAAATTTCTGTTATGTAATAAGCTTAATTCTACATATGTTTTTGCTGATTTTTATATGTAAAATTTCTGTTATGTACTAACAGAAATTTCTGAGTGTTTTGGTTGTTTTTACAGCATAGCAAGCTTTAGCTTGCTGTTTTTTGCAGGTTCTCGCCAGAACAAGGGGAGGTGATGCCCGTTTGGGGCCTCAAAACACTCAAGAAGAGCCTCCCAATTTGGGGTATTGAAACCCCCTTCTTTTCCTCCCTTTTTCCTTCATTGTAAGCAACCCAAGAGAGTCTCTTGGGTTTGCATACTTCTCATAGTTTTAAATTCCTGTTTAATAATAATTGTTTAAATTTGCCTACATCTTGCAAAGTGGTTTGGCCTTGCCAACCCATGCAAAATTGTAAGGCTAGGTAGTTTATTTTCTGTTTTATGCATCTAATTGTTTGCCCCACTTGTCCTTAAGGCAAGGTTGAGAGGTTAGGTTTATTTGCTTATCTCTTAAGTTATTCATTTAATTATTCACCCACTTTGGCACAAAACCGGTAGGCTTGTCCTCCTCCTTGTG
Organism: Picea sitchensis; assembly: GCA_010110895.2. NCBI lineage: Eukaryota > Viridiplantae > Streptophyta > Pinopsida > Pinales > Pinaceae > Picea > Picea sitchensis. The sequence continues at coordinate 305,446 of SNQJ01S0011731.1, read as the reverse complement.
CCTTTGTTGAGGTTGCAAAGTATTTGGTTTATTTCTTATTTGCCCCAGTTGTCCTTAAGACAATGTTGAGTGGCTAGGTGCAATTGTTTTACTTTCCAAGTCTTTTTACTTGCATTGATTTATTTTGCCTACACCTTGCATAGTGGTTTGGCTTAGCCAACCCATGCAATATCGTAAGGCTTGCATTTCTTGTATATTTTGTTAATATCTCTCTTAAGTTGGAAGTAATCTTGTTTTGCATTTCTTTTTAAGTTGGTAATAATCATAAGTTGTAGTTTTTAGGATTGGGAGTAATCATATCTAGTTTAACTAGGCACCCAGACTGGTACAACTTTCACCATAAAAAAGGGTGACTTGTGGAGGCTACAAGGGGTGCTAAATCGGGGACGACTTCACGACACTAGGTGCCCCCCCTGCTTGAGCGCCCAAGCATTCTGGGTTGACCTGTGGAGCTAGGGAAGGGCCTTGCTTGCCCTTCTTCTTGAGCACCCAACAATCATTTTGGTCAAAGCGGTAAGAGTCTAGGGGTAGACACATAGTCTAGGCTTGCATCTTCAAACCTTAGTCCCCCTAACTAAAGGGAGACTTTAAAATTCTCCTAAAATTTACCTACAACAATTTCACAACACTTATGCTTTCATTTCCAGTTATCTTTAGTTGTGCAAGTTTTATGTTCAAGGCATTTACATTTTCATGTGATTTACTTTACTAACAACTTTACTTCCCAAGTACTTTTGCTTTCAAGTTGGGCACATTTATTTCAAATCTATCTATCTCTAAGGTTGCGCACTATCTCTATTTGGGCATTTTACTTTTAAAGTTGTGCATTATCTCTCTTGGGTGATTTACTTTCAAGTTCTCTTGCTTCATAATTTGCGCACTAGCTTCATTGGTAGATTATTTCCAAGTTACTTTCAAGTTACATATTTCATTTGTGGATATCTCATGTTCATTGTATATTGGATCTAATTATTCTTTAGTTCTTTTGTATAGTTGTGCAATTTGTTAGTTCCATTGTATACTTGTTCCTAGCATATTTCATTTGTACATTTCATTTCATAATTGTTTAAAGTGTAGATTGTATCCTTTATTTCATTGTGACTAGTTCATCTAATTGTGTACTTGTTGTATGGTTATTATTGACTCCATTTCACCCAACTTTTAGGCACTAGTCTTAGTCAACTTGTAGGTGAAAGGTTTTTGAGACGAACAAAGTTTGCTCACACAAGAATTATCCAAAATACTTGGAATATAACATAATAATCCATGTAGGAATAATGTATAAAATATGAATAGATGAGATGAGATACAATTGAGAATGAAGGCTCATTTATATACCCACACAGGGGTTCCCTTAACCAATAGTCATGTCCCTTGAGAAATGTCTTTTCATTATTACTAACTATTATTTATTAATTTATTATTTATTATTTAATCATTATATATTTATATCTTATTTATATTTATATTTATGTTCATAACATTGCCTTCCACTTAAAAATGCTTTGTCCTCAAAGCATACTTATGGAAGACTTATCTCTTGCTCTCGCTTGTAGTATTGTCTCTTGATTCTTCATCTTTAAGCTAGTGATCATTGAGGACCTGAGACGATAGGATCTCCTAAGCACTGAGTAGAACTGTCGAATTGTAAAGGAGTTTGCCCACCCTAGTTCGATCTTTTGTGGAACTGTGTGTTTATAGGGTTCTTGAAAGAAACTTGATGTATTTCGACTCTTATGATAGCGTCTACTTTGAGCACCACTTGTACTGGAAGTAATATTCTTCGGAATATTTATCATTTCCTTCTGTTGAGACATTGATTGGTTGAAATATCTACTTTTGTGATTAGGATGTCGATAAGGCATCCTTGCAACTTGATCTTTATTTCTTATACTTGCATCTTTTTCTTGATTAACTTTTGGAATTGAGTCTTCTTCATATCTCTGGCTTGTTTGTACCTTGACATTTGAATTTTTTTTTACATCAGTTGGATTTGCCTCCTTCTGAGTTGTAAGGTTGATTGGGTTTGTCATCGTTTCCTTATCGACTAATGATGTTTTGCGATCTAGCTTTTCTTGTAAAGTCTTCTTATCATGCTTCAACTTTTTAATTTGTGTTAGTAAATTTTGATTATGATTCCTTAGGCGTGAAATTTCTTCTTCATCTTCTGATTTTCCAACTTTATTTATAATATTTCGATTCTTTGGCTTTTCATCTTTCATCTTTTTAATTTGTTCAAGCAATTTTTGATTAAGGTTCTTCAAACGAGAAGCTTCTTCATCCTTTCCTGATAATTTCTTCCCGAGATCTTGATTCTCTTG
>SNQJ01S0011731.1:269807-298332 GCA_010110895.2 Picea sitchensis | reverse complement strand
AAATTAATAAATAATAGTTAGTAATAATGAAAAGACATGTCTCAAAGGACATGACTGTTAGTAAGGGCACCCCTGTGTGGGTATATAAGCGAGCCCTCATTCTCATTGTATACATCTCATCTTATTCATTCTCTAATACATTTATATATTATTTATTATCCTCATGGATATCTTTATTTTCCAAGTATTTTGGATATTTTACTCGTAAGCCATATTTGGTTATTACATTTGTGTGTGAGCAAACTTTGTTCGTCTCATTTGGTATCAAAGCAAGTTTGATCCCGGCCTTTGGCCATATTTTCCAGGCTTTCTCTGATATAGGCTTTTTAGCCACTCTCAATTTTTTTCGAAGCTTCTCCGACTCCAAGGTCTTTGACCAAGGTCTGGCCCTTGGCCATTTGCATTTGGAAATTCAGGTGAAGAACTAAACCATTCCACTTCAAAGCAATCAACTAAAAGAACAAGAAATCTAGTCGCTGCAATTCAAAAAACAAACAAAAAAAAAATTTAAAGTATCATTTTGTTGCAAAGAAATATCTATAGAAAGGTTATTTTGGGCAAACATTACAAATTTAAAATTGCATAACGGTTATTGAACAACCTCTCGTCTTTGACCAAGAACTGGTCATTGAATTTCTTTATTTGTTCGAAATCCCATTCAAGAAATAAACTATTTCGTTGCAAAATCGAAGAAATATCAAAAGCGTTGAATTATTAATACCATTCCTATAAAAAAAATCATTCCAGCAACATTGAATTATAGGAATGGTATTAATAATTCAACGCTTTTGATATTTCTTCGATTTTGCAATGAAATAGTTTATTTCTTGAATGGGATTTCGAACAAATAAAGAAATTCAATGACCAGTTCTTGGTCAAAGACGAGAAGTTGTTCAATAACCGTTATGCAATAATCGTTGTTCTTCTGTTATATATATATAACAGAAGTAAATCATTTGATTCCAGCCACAAAATTGTTGATTTTAAGACCGTACGGACGTCACAATCACTCCTTCGTCCAACGTACAGCTCAGTCTGTCATACAACCATTGTTGGTGTCTACCGTATAGTCCGCCATACGCATCCCTTGTTAAATGTGTAAAGAAGGCTCGGTCCAAGGTAAGAGTGAAAGGTCGTGGATAAAGGAAACCAAGTCCATTCATAGCGTTGTGACCTTCCATAGAAAAATCCGCTGAATTAATTACTTAATAGATGGAGTGTTATATATTCCGTTAAGAATTAGACGAGTTAGAGTATTAAGAAAAATTAAGTATTAAGGTTTCGTGTTGTTTTGGAAGGGAGTGAATATTTCAAGTCTCATATTTAAGAAAGGGTCACTTTAAGTTACCCGGATCAAGGAAATATTTTTAAAAAAAGGGAAATATTAAAATACTTTCAATTAAGTACAAAAAGTGCATTGAAAAAAATATGGTGGTAAAATAATGTGAGTTTTCAAGTAACCTATTATAAGAAGATATAAAAGGTAAATGATAAAGAAAAAGTTAAAAGAAATATTATTATATTTTGAAGTCAATTTTAGGAGTTTATTACTATTATTACTAGTGGGATCAAAAGTTACTAAAAGGGTTACACTTGAAATAAGTGATAATCATTATATTATATAAGGAGTTAATATATCAAACAATACAAAAGGTGATTGAAAGTATCAATATAAGAGTTATTCAAGTAATTAATTAACGTAAATTTGCAACGAAAAACAAAATAGAGTCTAAAATGACAAATGGAAGATTTTCTTATGAAGGATATTGCATTTCAACTTACAGGTTATTTACATTAAAGGGGATTATTCAAGGAAGAGAGGTTAACATCATTATCAGCATAACCCAGGATGAGAATTCTATTAATATTAATTTGGCGAATCAATTATTTATTTCGGAGCATAACATAAGTGAAAAGACAAATATTTTTTGCAAGAGACAATATGAAATTAAAGACTTGCAAGTAACAATGGATGATTATGAATATATATCTCAATTCAATGTTACAACTATGTTTCAAGAAGAGATTGACATCATTCTCGGGTTACGCTGGTTAACAAAACTAGGTACCTTCATTTTAAACATAGAAAAAAAGTTTGTGACTTTTCCCTATAAAAAGAAGATGATGACTCTTCAAGACATTACTATGAGGTCAAAATCGATAACACCTTCATCAAAAGACTTCAAAGATATCTCGAAGGTGATCTTTCTAGATAATTAGAACTCGATATCAAAGATGCAAAAAGAATATGATGAAGTTATTGCTGATAAAAACCAAGAAATATCTCGCTTAAAAAATCATAGTGAAAAACTACTTACTCAGATTAAGAAGTCAAGGGATACAAAACAACGCGTCTAGGAGTTGGAGCAAGAGAATCAAGATCTCGAGAAGAAATTATCAGGAAGGAATGAAGAAGCTTCTCGTTTGAAGAACCTTAATCAAAAATTGCTTGAACAAATTAAAAAGATGAAAGATGAAAAGCCAGAGAATCAAAATATTATAAATAAAGTCGGCAAATCAGGAGATGAAGAAGAGATTTCACGCCTAAGGGTTCATAATCAAAATTTACTAACACAAACTAAAAATTTGAAGCATGATAAGAAGACTTTACAAGAAAAGCTAGATCACAAAACATCATTAGTCGATAAGGAAACAATGACAGACCCAATCAACCTTACAACTCAAAAGGAGGCAAATCCAGCTGATGTAAAGAAGTTTTCAAATGTCGAGGTACAAACGAGCCAGAGATATGAAGAAGACTCAATTCCAAAAGTTAATCAAGAAAAAAATGCACGTATAAGAAATAAAGATCAAGTTGCAAGGATGCCTTATCGACATCCTAATCACAAAAGTAGATATTTCAACCAAGCAATGTCTCAACAGAAGGAAATGATAGATATTCCGAAGAATATTACTTCCAGTACAAGTGGTGCTCAAAGTAGACGCTATCATAAGATTCGAAACATATCAAGTTTCTTTCAAGAACCCTATAAACACATAGTTCCACAAAAGATCGAACTAGGGTGGGTAGACTCTTTTACAATTGAACAATTTTGCTCAACACTTAAAAGATCCTATTGTCTCAGGTCCTCAACAATCACTAGCTTAAAGATGAAGAATCAAGAGACAATATTACAAGCTAGAGCAAGAGATAAGTCTTCCATAAGTATGCTTTGAGGACAAAGCATTTTTAAGAGGAAGGCAATGTTATGAACATAAATATACATATAAATAAGATATAAATAGATAATGATTAAATAATAAATTAATAAATAATAGTTAGTAATAATGAAAAGACATGTCTCAAAGGACATGACTGTTAGTAAGGGCACCCCTGTGTGGGTATATAAGCGAGCCCTCATTCTCATTGTATACATCTTATCTTATTCATTCTCTTATACATTTATATATTATTTATTATCCTCATGGATATCTTTATTTTCCAAGTATTTTGGATATTTTACTCATAAGCCATATTTGGTTATTACATTTGTGTGTGAGTGAACTTTGTTCGTCTCAGCCTTTCCCTTTGGGATAAGTACAAATTGCGCAATAACAAGGACACATTAACCTTTTGGACGAGCATGCACCTACTTATGATAGGGATGTGTGCAATGAGGATGATAGGGTGGCAGTCTTTGATATACCATTAGAGTTGGCCTATGAGGGTAATGACATTAGCATATGTGATGGACAAGATAATAGCCCATGCGATACAGTTTTTCGATCAGCGTCAACATCTTATCATTGTTATGATGCTTATGACTATTTGGGTGTGAGTACACCTAAGTATTATGACGACTTAGCGTTGGAAGAGTTACCCTTGGAGGTTGATCTCCCTTCTCAGGAGTTATTTATAAAGGAAAAAGTTGATTTTGGGAAGTGTGAGGAAGAAGACAAATCAGAAAATTTGATTGAGGAGGATTGTTCCCATGAGCCACATCATTGGACAAGGCAATTGAAGGTAAGCGAAGACAAAATTGTGACAACCATGAGACATTTTGATGAAACGCACGCATTAGTGGTAGATTATTGTTGGAAAGCTTCAGGGTCATGTGATAGTTTGGGAGGAGAGCCACCTCTTGCAGATTTTCAGGTGCTTAGAGAAGCAGTGGTAGTAATGAAGTCTAACTACCTACACCTACTTTCCGATAGAGATCACCTTCTCATGCTTGGTGAGATGTACCATGATGTGCTTAAAGGAAAGGAGGAGGAAGTTGATAGGCTTACCCAGGAGCTCGATATTACCCAGAATTCCTTGAAGAGCACGCAAAAGGCCCTTCAAGAATTAGAGATGCAGGCTTAGCATCTTTGTGTGGCGTTGAGTTGGGTACATCCCTCATCCTCCACAGCAAATAGTCAATCATATATGACAGCCATATCGTAGGAGGATGTGAGTGGCATTAATTATTTGATGGAGGAGCCTCGTGTGGTGGTTGAACATGAGGAGCATTCAGGTTTGCAGGTGTTTGCAAAGAGGTATGACCTGGAGGTTTCTGATTATGCACATGTTTTGCATTATGCGGATCACAAGTCACTTCTTTTGGAGAGCCCATTGAAGGCTCAAATCATGACCACTGATGAGACGGTTGAGCATATACCTTGTTGAACAACCAACAAGGAAGTATATGCGTTCATGGATTGTGGGGACAAGTATATTACCGATGATGAGAACGTCCATTTGGGATCCAGGTTCAACTAACACTAGTGTAGTGATTGATATAGTGACACATACAAGATACAGAATGATATGCAGTGGTGTGCAATGGTATGCAGTGGTATGCAGGAGGGTACAGTGGGATATAGTGGAGTTCAGGCGAGAGTCATACTCTCACTTGATGGAGCATTGAGGGTCCAGAGGAGGACGATCCACACTTTTGCAACAGTACGTGGACTCTGGAGGCCATGCTCTCAACAACAGTAGTGTTTGTGATGATGGAGGGAGTATGGTTGACCATCTGTGTGAGGAGACGCCTTTGGAGGCACGCAATGGTATAGGAGTAGCGTGGAGTCCAGGTGACTATTCAGATAGTCCATTAGCGCATAGGGATGAGTTCCATGGAGCAGTGCATTCCTCGAAGATTGATCTTCGATTGGAATATCACCAAGGCAGGATCAGTGAACAGGATACTCACGGGACTGTTCTTAGGTATTCTTATGAATTTTTGGTCATGCCCTTGGGATTCACCAATGCACCTACCACTTACCAGAGTTGTCTATAGTTGTAGAGGTTTTTGTTTATGTTCTTTGATGCTCTCAGTATATACAATGGGACATGGGAGGATCCCTTGAGACAGTTGGATGAGACATGGGACATTATAGACACAACAAAGAGTTCTTGTTTAGGGCATCTGGTTAGTGCACAGGATGAGAGGGATCGATTGAGAGATGACATGATCTACTACAGAGGTGACACATATTTAGTCCATGAGGCCACAATTAAGGAGATGATCATGAGAGCGATGTATGATACACCTTCGATAGCACTTCCCTAGGACTTGTATGAGCATGAGGTACCAAAGATGGCAAAGCTACTTTACAAGAAGGTGTCTAGACTCCACGCGTTGTTGGAGTGCATTATCAAGAGTAGGCATAGCAAATTTCTCTATGTGGTTTGGCAGGAGCAAGACAGATTAGCATGCACGGAGTTGATTCCTAGTATCTGGTTTCCATCAGTTGATTGCATACAGGGATCATAGACGAGGCTTGACTGGATTCCAATAGTTATCAGTATGGCACAGCAACAGTCAATAGGAATTGTAAGTGGTGGACTTCAAAATTGGCTATGGGATCCAGGGACTCATCTGACTGATAGATTGCTTCGGATTGTGGTGATGATTGGCATAGCGATCACAGTGTTTGGTCTCCTTTATTTTTGGGACGTCAGTAGAGGAGGGGTTGAGACCTATCCTATATGGCAGGACAGATTTTCTCTTCTAATATCCAGGATCGAGTCCAGCAACGGAATGCAAACCTTGGCTTCATGGAGATACCTTTGCAAGTTAAGATTCTTGATAGCGGGTTCAACTCCTATAGGTCTTTCAATGTAGGATTCCAGGAGAGGAGGATGTAGACTAGACACGTTGGTCTGACTGTTATGATCATAGTGGTACAGCGTCAGCATGGTGGTTCCTTTCGAAGATTAGCTTGGGACCATGGGATTACATGGTTAGACAGTCCAATGATTGATAGAGATGAGAGGATCTTTATCAGGGAAAATCACTTAGATTTTCCATTGGGCTTCAGTCTAGATGAAGGTGTTTCACTTTTCAATGATTCACTGAGAGTTTGTAGCGCCTCACTTTGGCAGCAATATGTTCAACTAGAGGAGGCCATGATTGTCTTGGGAAGGTGGTGGAGGCCAGGATCATTTTCTACGATGGTCGATTGTTATTTTTAGGAGTTTATTGCTAGAGTGCGGGGAATTGGTTCCCTAATTGAGTTGTTCTTTCAGGAGTTGACCAAGTTTTTGTAGTGTCGAGTTACTCTACTTATCGACAGTACTCAAGAATCCTATCTTATGTTAGTACCTTGCTAGACAGTGAGTTGAGCAGAGGATACTTCACATCTTCCAGGTTGGTTTGGGACCCCGGTATCATTTTCAATTTCAGTCTAGTTCAATCGATGGAGCGTCGGGTTGTGATGCCATTGCTTGAGGATAAACAATCTTTGGGAAGGGAGGATTGCAATGTCCCCATTTTTGGATTCCCCTACTTTGTAGCTGGAGCCTGGAGGCGACCTTATGGGTTTATGTCAACCTAACCGGAGGGGTAAATTGGGGTTAACAATGGGCTCGAGGGAGTTGGAGGATTCATATGAGGTCCAACCTATTCCATTTACCATATTTCATCATCGAGATCACTTCCGCATAGTTCATTCTTGGCTCTGTGGCGTTCTGACGATTCCCATAAATTAAGAGTATTATTGAGTATAAATTAATTAAATACACTAATGGTATTATCTGGATCATATTATTTGAGGGAATACCTTAGTGTAATAGCTCGTTGGAACCAGAACGAAAAGATCTAAAGGTGGGGAAGATGAGAAGGATCATGTTGATTTGTTCAAAAGAGGAAAGATCTGGAAGGGGTTCGGAGAAGCATAAAGGAAGGGTAGCACCGTAGCACTTCACCTTCCTCATTATGATTTGATCTCTTATTTGGAGTGCTCTCAAAGCCAAGGTTTTCGTTGGGGTTTTGGCAAAACCCTTCCATTGTTGATTCAGTTTCGGTGGTGCAATATCCAACTTAGCTAGACAAGAGGGGGATCCATCCAGGATTTCTATTGGAGCTTCATCTTATTTGCATGTTATCTCCAGTTTGAGGAGGTGCAAAGATTTGGCTTGAATAGGTTTGTGGGTCATCCCTAGGGAGGTCGTTTTATCATCTTTTTACAGGTCATGGAGACTTGTGGCAGTCATGTGGGGTCTAGGAGGACCATTGGGTGTTTCTAGAAGGGTTGAAACCCTTCCTATCTGCAGAGTCTTGGAAAGTAGGGTGTCATGGAGGCACTAGAGAGGGTCGTAAGCCCCCTTGAGTAAGCTGCGTGGGATTTAGAGGGGCCGTGAGAACATTCACTGAAGTTGCGGGGTCTTGGAGGAGGGTCAAGAGACCCATTGCAGGCTGTGAGGGTTTGGCAAGTCGTGTGGCCATCTTCACCATTTCTGGAGGGGACGATTTCCCCTTGGAGCAGGGTGACAACAGTTTTGTGGAGTTCAAGAGGGTTGTGTGATGTTTGGGTGAGCTTGGAGTAGTTGGCAGCAGCTATTGAGGAGATAGTGGCATCATTACCATGTTTTGGATTGTTATTGTGTGTTTTATTCAAGTATTGAAGTTGTTGTAGCAGCCATTATAGATTGTACTGTGTTGGTGTTTCCATCCATAATAAAAGATGCCCATATTGTCTCTTTTATTCCACAAGTATATTGGATGCATGTCATATGTTTAACGAAATATCACTTGTTAGAATACATGCAAACTGTTTGTGAAAATGTGTAAACCAATTTGTGACAGTAAAAGCATATGTAATACAAACTATTTAACAAAACCACACAACTAGCACAAACACCAATTGTGCAGCAAATACAATATTCCAGCCTAGCAAGCATTGATGATTGGGGATATTACATCATGCAAGATGATCACTTTTACTTGCTTTTTCGTTTTTTGTTGTTTTTATAAAGTATAGGCTAATGCTCCATATACCCATGATCAGTCTTTTCCATTTTCGCTTTTTTCTTTTTTGGAAAAGACTGCATTTTGGACATGTCTATAATTAGCAATTTCCATGTATGACAGGTCCACGTGGATGTCATGGTTCCAAGCAAGCAGTGGGGTTGTGGTTCGAGTTTCCAATCATTAGATAAGTGAGAGGTTCAGGGCAGCATTGGGTAGATTATTCTCCATCATTATGACACGTGGCAATTGCTGACAACATCTCCTTCCATGTAAATTTTAACATGCTCAAACCCAAATCTAATATCATGGTTATGTTAAGGGAACTCCTAAGTTTTGAAGATAGGTGTAAAAAGTCAATTGAAGTGAGAGGTATCAACCCCATTTAATGAGTGATTTAAAGATAAACTCAAGTCAAAGGGTTGGGTTGACTTCATGTGCAAATCTTGCCATTCAATGAAAAGCTAAAAAGATAGATAAAGTTGTCGGGTGGGAGGAAAGCAAGGAAAAACAACTCAGAATCTCCCATATGCTAATTCTGCCAAACAAAAGGGGGATTGGGTCGAACTCTTTGGTCAATTACATCTTGTGTTTGATTATTCTCCATCAATATGACACATGGCAATTGTTGACAGCATCTTCTTCTATGTAAGTTCTAACATGGTCAAACCCAAATCTAATATCATGGTTATGTTAAGGGAACTCCTAAGTTTTGAAGATAGGTGTAAAAAGTCAATTAAAGTGAGAGGGATCAACTCATTTAATGAGTGATTTAAAGATAAACTCAAGTCAAAGGGTTTAGTTGACTTCATGTGCAAATCTTGCCATTCAATGAAAAGCTAAAAAGATAGATAAAGTTGTCGGGTGGGAGGAAAGCAAGGAAAAACAACTCAGAATCTCCCATATGCTAATTCTGCCAAACAAAAGGGGGATTGGGTCGAACTCTTTGGTCAATTACATCTTGTGTTTGATTATTCTCCATCAATATGACACATGGCAATTGTTGACAGCATCTTCTTCTATGTAAGTTCAAACATGGTCAAACCCAAATCTAATATCATGGTTATGTTAAGGGAACTCCAAAGTTTTGAAGATAGGTGTAAAAAGTCAATTAAAGTGAGAGGGATCAACTCATTTAATGAGTGATTTAAAGATAAACTCAAGTCAAAGGGTTTAGTTGACTTCATGTGCAAATCTTGCCATTCAATGAAAAGCTAAAAAGATATATAAAGATGTCAGGTGGGAGGAAAGCAAGGAAAAACAACTCAGAATCTCCCATATGCCAATTCTGCCAAACAAAAGGGCGATTGGGTCGAACTCTTTGGTCAATTGCATCCTGTGTTTGATTTGCAGAGGAGAAGGTGCATAGACAAAGAAAAAGGTGCACAGGTTTGCACTGTCACCATTTCCACACAGGAACAACACACTGATCAAACGATCCTAAGTTACCAGGATCCGGATACGGATACAGATCTGTTAGAGTTTTGAAAAGTCAAGATCCGGATACGGCAAGTACAATATATATATAGGTGTATATATATTCCAAAGCAGGAAAAAAGATTATAATACTTATGGCTATTAACCTAGCCTATGTTGATACAATTTAAAGACCCCGACATGCCACTACATTATTATGGGTAGACAAAAACCTGGCCACCTAAAATAACTTGTTGGTGGTTGGTGGTTGGCGGTACATAAGGGGTCAAAGTTTCACTCCTGTCAAATACCTTTGAGTCTTCGAAAGTTAACCTATTTCCTTACTTTCAAAGAAAGTAAACTCTTAGCCAATCAAAATTTTTATAATTTGTAAAATAAAACTTAAATAAATTTTAAAACATTTTAAATATATAACTTTTGTAATATTTATATACATTTTAATTTTTAAATATATGACACCTATATAAAATAAATTAATATATTAAATTTTGTAAATATATATATATATATATATTAAGTTATAAAAATATATATATTTTTTAATATATAACTTATAAAATATAATAGAAATAACATATATATGAAACTAAACTTAAAAGTATAAGTTTATAAGATCTAAGTAATATATAATATATATACTTTAATAACCATTACATAACCTTTTAAATTGAAAAAAAAAATTCAGTGGAGCCGACATAAAATAGAGAAGCTTTAACAATATTTCAAGTCTAGGAAAGCCAAGCACGGAACAGCCGACGCTTTAAGCTTCACGAAATACGGGTGGCGCGAGTCCCCACTTGTATATGAATAAAAAACAGGAAATCGATCGATGTCTGGCAGGTCGTCTCTCAGTCTCTCCCCAATCACACTCGTCAGAAGCTGCCCGAAGCCCGCATGTTATGGTCCGGTCGGGGAAAGTCAGCTCTCACGGAAACGGGGGGTGGGGGGAATTTGATGTGTCTGAATTTGAATTTCTAAATTAGAATTAGGCAAACCCTCCAGATATACTCGGGCTGTGAGTGAACACAGGGACCGAAATTCGGCGAATATGAAATGGCTGGAAAAACTTTTAATTTTCATATTTAAAAAAATAAAAAATCGCAGGATCCGCGGATGATTCCAAGGATACGTTTTACAGTGGAGGGAACTGTTCCCACCAGCGCCAGAAACATCTACGAAACGGATCCCAGGCGGATCTAGGCGGATCCGAATCCGGTTCCGGATTCGATCTGGGAATCCGTGGATCCATCACCTAGGGTCGGCAGATCTGGTAACAGGCATACAGGTTTCCTCTTCTTCTAGGACGAATTCATGGTGATTTGTTGATGGTTAGTTCCTCAGAGCAAAAGATATAACCCCAATGACCCCATTAGCAGCCCTGTAGATGAAATATGCAGCTCTGGAAGACTGGAAGTAAAGAAAATGTAATTGGTTGCAGTCCAGAGGATTATTTAGAATTTTTATCATGGTATAAACTTGTTGTGCCATTCACAAAGCACCTTGAAGACACCCATCAAATGTTTTCAGACAGCAACTAAAAAGAAAAGATCAATCTGCAATCCAAACAGATGATTGGGAAGGGTTGCACTGTTGCACCCGACAGAGTCATCTACAGTTATGCCACTGTTCGTTTGGATCTCTTCAGTGGAAAGCACATTCCTCCCAGCTATACTCCTGATTTGATATTAAATAAAATAAATCCTACTGCTAATGGATTACCACCTAGAAGGGAAATTTCCAACAGAAGAAGGAACTGGGCCTGTGCACATTTGCTTGCACAGTGCACTATCTCATGTCATGATGGCTATGACAATACAGAAGGATACTCATGGTGGACTTGCTCAACCATGAGAGGGACAAATCTGCATATATTCTTGTGCATGTGTTCACAAGCTTACCTTGGCTGCATATAACACTGGATTTACCTTTTAATTATACCTTCAGAATTCTATTAAAGCTCAATATCATTCAAGTTTCTCTTACTGATGTTTATTTGCACAAGGTCATGTCCAAGATAACAGAATTTGTCATCCATGAAATCTGTCCTGTCGAGGTAAAATGTCTTGAATTCAAGAGGCATGGCATTGGTGGTTCTAGTAGTACTGTATAACTTCTCACTATTTTGATCTTATTATAAGGCTGAAAGGTAAGCAAAAACAGCAAGTCTGCAAAATATTCAACATAATGAATATCATAATCTTCATAATCTTCTCAACTTCATCAGTTCCAAGGGTTCCAAGACAGCACCTACAAGAAATGAAGGTTCACGGGCCTGATAAATGTTTCTATGAGGAACGAATGATCCTTTGACCAAGAAATTATAAAGGCTGAAATCCAACGCTGAGAGTTATCCTTTTAGAACAATTCAAGTGGTAAAGATAGAAGAGAGTAATTACCAGGCAGACTTTGGGAAATTTGTCATAAAACAGTGAGGTGCTGATGAAGAATGTTGATTGGACTGTCTAGCAGCTAGCAAGTCCGCTAGCTATCTCAAAGAGCCATGAGACAGTCTCATTGCATCAATCTGATTTGGTGGTGAGGAGCAAGTCAAAAGGACTGATCTTGCTAAGGTCACAACACAGAAAATCCCATCTTAAGTTCCTCTTTAGGTCAAAGGAAGGAAAATATCAGCCAAGAGGAGACTTGTGCCATCATCCCATTTGTGCATAATCGATCTGCCTCCAATGATAGCAAGCAAGTTAACAGTAGAGAAGATGTCTAAAGTGATATGAGTGATGAACTAAGGGCAGACCTGTGTGAGGAGAAATGGCAAGTGAACAAAAAGTTGGTAAAAAGTAGTTTTTTCATTAAGTCAGCACAAAAAGGCATCCAAACAACAACCTTTTGCACATTGAAAATTCACCGAGGATAGTAAGAGAGTTTCCTGGAAAACCAGCCAGTGAATGAGGAATTCATTATGGGAAAGTAGTGAATGTAACTTATGGAGAGAGGTCAACTAGGGAGGACTAATATTGTTTGAGGATATAAATAAGACCAACAAAAAAGTGAAGTCTAAAAGCAGCAACAGGAAAAGGGTAAACAGCAAAAAAGACAAAGGTTGGCAAGCATGCACACTTAGTCAGCTTTCTTTCCTTTCTCCAAAATATCCTAAGTCAACTTGTTTGAGGGAAAAGTCCTTCCTATATATGCAGTTTGAAGGGACAGAGCAGGGGTTAAACAGTTCATTCTTGAAGACAGTTAGCAACGAAAGACCTCTCATTCTCTCATCCACGTGACCTTGACCACCACCTTCACTACAAGCAAGGGATTTCAATGGCAGCCTATCACTTATCACCCATCATGATACAGACGATCTTCTGGAGAATATCTGATTTAATATAGTTATGCTTCTTTCTAGCTCTCCAAATCCCTTGGCTGTGTTGAATTATTTGTTTTCATGGTAGTGTGGTTTTATGCATTTATTTTGAAGTCGTTTCACTTAAAGTGCATTTCTTTCATACATATGTCATTTATTTTCGTCATTATTAGTATCTCTGGAATCTGATCTCAAACATTAAAAACTATCATTAAAATTTAACTTCCACTCTCGATTGTTTTCAGACAGCCCAAAAGTCACTTTGGTGTGTTGACCATCCTTAAAATTCGTGCAGAATATTGTTTTAGACAGCAGCATACACTTATCAAGAACACCCCAGGCTGGGATATTACCAGTCAAAACAGCAAGGCTTCGAACCGTGAAAGGGATGGCTGTCTAGAATTGTCGAGCAGATGTGATTGTGCAGGTTTGCGTGATAATATATATCTTTACTGTTTTATTGTTGAATATGTTGATGTTGCATCCTTCAACTTAATTAGAGTTGCAGGTTTTCATGTTCATTGATAAGCACACCCTCAAATATATTTTAAAGGTGCACCTTTGGAAGGGCCCTCCAAGTCAATTTTCTGCATTTCATAACAGCAAAATAAGGCTAGTTTTAGCATGTTGATTTCAGCTCTGTTTTGTCCTTGTCAATAAATAAAACAGTCCTCTAAGACTGATCTCATGACTCCATTTGCAAAAGATTTGTTTAGGCACTAGTCTCTCTTTCAACAACCCCATAAAAATATAAAACTCACTCATTTAAATTTTATTTCTGTTATGCAAATCTGAAATATACCTTAAGACATCATTAATCAGATTTGTTTCCTAAGTTTAAAACCCACTTCTAGCTATCATCATAAATTGGATTTAGTGTTTACAAGTGATTCCCCTCCTGTGCCGGAGGAGAGACGGCCTAAAGAGAGTGAAGGAGCTATCGTGGTGACAATGGGTAGCCCTGCTTTATTACCCCTACAGTCTTACTCATGCTTAGGACTTTATCACATAAAGTAAGGTTTTGGCTGGAAATATTTTGGCTTTTT
The DNA here is from genome assembly GCA_010110895.2 of Picea sitchensis. Classification (NCBI taxonomy): domain Eukaryota; kingdom Viridiplantae; phylum Streptophyta; class Pinopsida; order Pinales; family Pinaceae; genus Picea; species Picea sitchensis. The sequence continues at coordinate 284,359 of SNQJ01S0011731.1, read as the reverse complement.
CTATTTCCCGTATCTAGAAGGTTATGCTTCAAAGCTCAAGACATTTGATGAGCCAAGAATCAAATATCCATCTTGAAAACTCATCTAGCGACTCCACAAAAAGAAGGTTTAACCAAGAGGTACTCCACAAGGAATTCTTCACAAAAACTTGTTCCTCAATTTGCCAAACCTGAAAATTTTTATTGAAGAAGTGTGAACAATGTAGACCAAGCTTCACAAGATTCAACTACTAAGAACTTTGAAATTCTAGAAGACCTAAGAGGATTGTTTCTTGACAACATAGGGTAACAAAACACAACAAGAATGATGGCATCATGGAAAGCTAACTTCTATAAGGCCCTAGATATCACAGGTTTTCAAGGAGCCCCTCGTGCCTATTTGATAAATATCACAAATGGCTTCCTAAATTTTCTGGTAACAAAGTCATTTCAGTTAAAGACCATGTATCAAAATTTGAGGATGCAATCAATATACATGATGTTGATCATGAGGATGTGGTGATGAAATGCTTTGTGTTATCTTTAGAGGAAGATGCTAGGGTTTGGTTCAGAAGTCTCGGCGATGCAATTGTTATAAATTGAAATGAGTTCAAGAACTTATTTTGGAAATTGGGATATTAGAAAGGAAGGAAAAATGTTGTTAGCTAAACTTCATGAGTTTAAGAAAAAGGAAAATAAAACTAAGAGAATTCAATATGAAGTTCCAAAAATTAATGGACAAAATTCCCAAAGAAATCAAGCCCCTCTTGCTATTGTTCTATCATTTCATTTGGAATAAAAGGCTTTGGAGGCTAGATTGATGTAATGCTCTTCATGTGTGGATCTTCTATGCCAATGTGCTAAATATGAGGTATAATATTTCTTTTAATTTTTTGCATTATAAATGGTGAAATTTGGCCTTCGAAACAGAGTTGTCTCCTAATAGGATAAGATTAGAAAAGCTAGGTCGCTTCATAATCTTATTGTCCACTTACATTAGATCTCTTTAAATTGCATGTCAATTCAAGTTAATTCTCATGCTTTCTAAGCTTCTTTTGTAGGTGGCACCTAACTTTTATCAGTTTTTCTTTGCAAGGAATTTCTAAGTTTGCAGGTTCTCATGCTTGAAGAGGAGGTTGAGCTAAGTTGCATCTTCCTCATCCCTCATCTTCGCATCTTCTCATGCTTCAAGATTTATGAAAAGACATAGTCCCTCTATGTTCCATCAAGAAAACTCCATTGCCCAAGGATTCTAAGTTACAAGCTTCTTCTTTTCTCATTCTCAAAGAAAATCTACATTATTTCGGTTACTAATTTTTGCATGCAAAATTTCAGATTTGAAATTCCGTTCCATATCTCTAATTGTTTGCATGTATTGATAAGCTAGATCTACTTAGCGTTTACAAGTTTTATTCAAAGATTAGATCTTGCATAGAAAGAATTCAACTTTTAGCAAGCTTTCATTAAATTTTTTAAAGGCTAAAGGGTAGTTCATTTTCTAAGTGCTCTCATTGTAAATTTGGCAATCTTAGAGCCATTGTACTTGCTGTTTTGGGACAGCAAGTAAAGTTGCTAAAAAGGCTTGCTATTAGCTTGCTTTATCATAGGTTTTATTTGACAATTTTTTGTACAATTCTAACACTCTTTTGCAAGTTGTCCAAAGTCATTTTGGGCATCTTTATTGCTCTTTTACTTGCTGTTTTTGCAGGTTTAGTGAGCAGATAGGAGGAAGTGCTGGAAAAATTTTGAAGATTTGGAGCACCCAGAACCTCTTAATAAACCTCCTCTCCAATCTAAACCTCTTTTTTTCAATCAACTTTGTAAGTTTGTGGCCTCAAGTATAAAGGACCACAAACCTTCTTCAAAAAAGAGATTGTAAATCATTAATAAAAATTATTGGGCTACCCAGCGCCCAGTTTCAACCCCCCCAGGGGGGGATTGGTGTCTTTGGTGTGATTGGTTCATTTAATTTTTCTTTTTGTTTTACTTTACTAACCTAAGTATAAAACGAAAATTCCCCGCATGGGGTGACACGCGGCGAAGGCGTGACAGCAGGCTATGCACTGAGCCGGGGATTAAATGCTGGAGGCCGTCACCATTGCACCCGCATTAACGATGCAGGACAGCCATAACAGCAGCTCTGCGATGGGAGGACTCCTCCCTCGAGCGACCATTTACGAGCTAGGCTTACTCAGTAAGTTTGATGTTAAAGGCGGTTATGGGTATTCGAAGTCTGGTTATTCGTTCTCTCTTGCTCCGGTCTCGGCTCTGCTCCTCGTTTGGAGGCTCTGGTGTAGTTTCACGCTCCTTGCGCCCTGGTTCACCATCCTTTCGTGGAGCATTGACGCGAGTCCTCCTGCTTGTGCTCTCAATTGGCTTCTGCCCTCGTCCCAGCCTTTGAGTTTTTCTGGGCGAGCGCTCTGCAATATGACTAGGAAACGAGGAACGCCTCGCCGTGGAGCTGCTTGGTACGCCCTCAAGGCGCAGCGGCAGCGTAAAGAGAACCTCGAACGTGCTCTGGTCATGGCTACTTCACTGCTTAGAAAGAAGGCTCGAGCCGAGGAGATGGCTCTGCTCTCCACCATTGCCCAAAAGGAAGCTGGCCGCAGCATTGCGGACACCGTTAAGTTGGAGAACGACACTGAGGAACTGTACCCGGCTTGCATTGTAGAGGAGGACCCGAATTTGGAGCACCTGACGGCAATGGAGGCGCCCTGCGATACAGTGAGGTCTGGCAGCGGGGAAAATAAGCCCAATTTGGGTTTGGACGCCGATTTTCCTGGTTGCATTGTGGAAGAGGTTCCCTGGCAGAACCTGGAAGCTGTGATGGATGTGGATGGTGCGAAGAGAAGCGAGGAATGGAGCGAAGGGAAGGATGATGCGAAGAGAAGGACACCCGACGACGAAGGTGGTGATCTGCATGGCTTTCTCCTCCGTGAGGAGCACCTGTCCCTGGTGTTCGAGCTCCGAGGCCACATGTCTGACCTGGAGCATCGTGCCCTCATCATGGGCCAACGCCTGGACATGCTTCTCGATGCTTACTCCGGAGCTCCAGCTCGACGAAAGTGCCCCCTCTGCGCGCAGTCTTTCGCCATCCCGGCTGGGTCCACGTGGAAGACAGATGATGGCGACAGGTCACCAATTACCTAGGTTTTTCATGTTCTTTGGCTCTTTAGTTTTATGCTATTGTTTTATGCTCTTTTAGACTTTAGGCACCTGTCCTAGTTTCCTCCGGGCAGGACGGATGCCACTAGTTTACAGTTGCTTTTTTGCTATGCACCTATGCTGGTTTCCGGTTTCCGGCAGCATTTTGGGTAACTCAGACTCTTGACTATGTACATCTTGTTACAGTTTTTTGCTAATATATTATAGCAGGCTCCCCCTTTTTTATTTAAAAAAAAAAAGTATAAAACGAAAATTGCACCGCAAAACATTAGATTAGTTTCAGTTTCTAGATTAAAGTAGTTTAGATTTCATTATTGCAATTTTATTTCAGTACTTTCAAGTTGGAAAATAAACCATCCCCTCAGTAGCCCTAGTATGTTCTTGACCCTCGCGAGCTTGCTCGACCCTAGGTTCCATACAGAACGAGAACTGGTCAATGCGGAATAGTTTAATAGGACAATCCAATAGACGTTATTGTTCACTTGGGATCCTACAACGAACTTGTGTGTGAAGTCAGGGGGATAATCTCTAATGAGATTTGTTCTCTCCTCGTTGGACCTCCGGCATTGTTCTTTGTACCCACTTGAGGGATAATCTCTAAAGGGTGAAACATTTAGATTAGATTTCTTTTACTGCAATCACATGCACAATGGTCTTCCACCTAGTGTCAACCAATGTTCGTTTGTTGAGCTACTCCTCAATCGTCGATCTACGCATTTAATCTGTCGAACCTACTACTCATGCACGTCAAATGCTAAGATGCATTTTTCAGGTTGTCAATCACCCCATTTGTCACATCCTCTAAAAATTCATGCAGTTACATTGTCATCAAGAGATTTTCTCTCTCAACTATTTTCTTTGCATTGTCATTTCTCCTTTCCCTTCAAATTTTATTTTTAAAATCTTTGCTAGTTTAATACTTGGACTATTTAAATGAGATTTTAGTAAACTAAATAAACTTTCAAATCCATACTTATCTTTGTCACTACGTCTTACCAATGCATTCATTTTTTCTACCTAGTGTGTGCCCTATCTTGCCTCATGCAATGTACTATCTTGCCTTCACCATGTATCCCCAAATCACCTCCTCCATAGCTCTAACAACATGTCAATTTTTTTACACACCTAACTAATGACTTTATAACTGAAGTCATAAGTTATAACTTGACAAATTCAACATTACATTATAACTTGATTACATCACAACATAATTTTATAATAAAGTTCGACTAACAAAAATTCCTACATACAATATATGGCCATTATCATGTATCTACTTTAACATTTATCATACAGTCTAATCATATGAAAAACTTGATTAATGTTAAAAACAAAGAACAACAAAGAAACAATCCCACATTTGTCATCCACTCCATATGCATCAGCGAGGAGTGATAACTTGATGACTGTGTTAGAGGTAAATCACAGACTTCGTCTGGACTCTGAAAATGTAGCATTATACTACACAGGCATTTTGGTAGATAAGAGAGCAAACAACTTACATCATGGAGCTTCTTGTAGTCGATATCTTGGCGATGTCTTTTCCCTGAAACTGAGGAAGTAATATTACCATTCTCATCTAGATCTGATATTACAGGTAATTCAGAACTTTCCAAACACTTCTTGCCTCTGGCCATTTTAGACTTTTTTTTTCCTGAATCTGCCAAGTGCTCACTGAAATGCTCCAAGCTGTCTTCTGAGGAAACATCAGAACTGTCATCACTTTCAGAACCTTCGTCATCACTGCTTGATTTATTTGAATTCTCCGTATCACTTGTGCTGCCAGCTTCTTCAGAACTTGAACCCTCTTCCTGCTGCTTACTATCAGGCTTTTCTGGACTTTCGGGGTCATAATCATCATCTTCTGAATCATCAGATGGCATGCCTTCCAATTCAAAGGGGTTCTCATCTCCGACTGTGCTCACGACTGCCTCAGAAAAAACTTTCTGCACATAAGGTGCAATAACTTTTAAATTAAATCTAAAGACAAACTCAGAAATTTGCTTCACTTAAATGGAAAGTGCAAAAACCTAACACTGTTTGGAATTTGTGCAATGCCAAGTGGACACAAGATAGATCTTCAAATAGAAATTTAGTATGAAGCAAATTCAAAACTGCTAAAGTACATACCTCTCACTTTTCTGAACTCAAATTCCATTCAAGGTTTTCTATTCAATTCTATTGGGAACTCACCTCCCAGCTATCCCCAAGTTCAAAAGTTGTTCCAAAGTAATCATTGACTAAATCAAAGCAGTCAAGTTTGCAGTCACACTCTGGGCAGAGCCAACCCTCATCTTCAGGAGGAACTGGAATAAAGAAATCCACATTGAATGTAACATTTCAATCAAAACAATAACAACCTCCATAAAAAATCAGTTTCAAATTTTCCGCAATATTAATTTTCAAGATCATCCCAACAAGATACAAAATAACAAGATTAGAGCTAAAAGATTTACTATTCGCAGTCTCCAAAGGAGGTTCCAGGCAATTCTGATGAAAGCCGCGATCACAAGCACCATCACAGAGGATGATATCATTATCAAGAACCAAATCTTTTGACCCACACTTTGCGCAGAAAATCTGTAGTCATATTGTGTTTAGAATATTAAATATTGGTATGGCCACTTAAAATTTTAGTAAAATGTATACCAAGGGTATGGGATGTTCACTTACATCCTCGCTGTTGATCTGCCCCTCAGAATCAAAGTCGGATTCTTGAAGACTCCCCTCCAACAACAAAGAATCAAGATGATGGAAAGCTTCACGAATTGCAAGCTTGCACTGCAGTATCTTTGATGCAGCCTTCTGGAGCTCCTTTTCTGGCCTAATTTTTTCTTGACTGTCCAGATTTGAAGTAATATGCAAGAAATGTCTCTCATTAATGATCTTCATAGGTGGTCTTAAATATTACAAAGGAAACATTTTCTTTCTTGGGAAATACTGCTTATGCAAAGGAAACATTTGAAAAAACCTCAAACATAGAAAGAATAAAACTCCAACAAACATTGTGAAAAGTTAAAACATAAATGGCACTCAAGTGATAGAGAAATTTACAAACAGATAAGTAAAGGGTAAACATAAAGAAGAGTCTAAGTTACCAGGATTCGGATACGGATCCGGATCCAAATCCGGATTCATCGGTTTTTTGAAAAGCTAGGATCCATCAGGGAAACAGCAAGTACAAAAAATATAAATATATTTCATAATTTTTAAAAATAAATTTTATAACATATAACTAATATATAATCATTTAAAAATAAATTCTATATAAAAATTATAAACTTTTTTAACATATAACTAATATATAATCGTAATATGTAATATTTAAATAAAATAATTAACATATTAGATTAGTAATTAATATTAATAGATTAATTTTAWTCATATTGGTATCATTAGATTAACAATTAATATGTAATATATTGTAACATGTAATACTTATGTAAAATAATTATTAAAGTAATAAATTTAAATTAATAATTCATACTAATCTACTAAACAATAAACCCAAAATTAATAGATTAATAAGTTAATTTTTAAAATGTTACAATGAATAATGAATAATTTTTAAGATTTAGAGATTAATAATGAATATATTACAATAATWAAAAAAAAMCTTGTCCCCAGGCATGGGAATTGACGGTAGGTTATGGGGATTTGATAATAGGATTGAGAATACCCCGCGCCAAGGTGAGCCGGCAGATTGGAGAACCCCGAAAACTGTTACTAAGACAGATTTGGTAATAAGGTTGAGACTACCCCACGCGCACCATGAGCCGACGGATTGGAGAGCCCCGAAAAGTGTTACTAAGACGATCGTTTTAGGGGATTTGATAACAAGATTGAGACTACCCCGCGCACACCGTGAGCCGGCGGATTGGAGAGCCCCGAAAACTGTTACTAAAATAAATTTATTAACATAGATTTCGGGGGCCAAAACACCCCGAGTACAGCACGTCGGCATTTCAAAATCAAAGGTAACCAAGTAACAGGCCCAATGGCATTTCAAAATCACGCATTGAAACCGGTTAACAGTGCCACAAACCGGATCCTAGGCGGATCCCGGCGGATCCGGATCCGAATCCGTATCAGATACGGGGATCCGTGGATCCAACCCCCCAGCCTCGCGGATCTGGTTACATAGAGAAGAGTCCATAAATGAGATATGAGAACTTTTAGGAAAACTTACAAGCAAAAATAGCCAGCCAAATGAATCATACACAGTTGAACCGCTGGTAATTATGTTCATTAATTTTGGATTTGCAGTAAAAATAATATAATTTTTTTTAAATAAAATAATTCAATAATTAAAATACAAAAGATTTTCCAGAATATACTGTTTCAGAGTCTACTACAGGATAACAAGAGATTCTTCATTCACCATGCCCTGCTTTTTTCGTGATTTGCAAGGTTTTATCATTTTTCAAATGACAAAAGTATTATCATTCTCAACACTGGTGGTAAATGGACCATACATAAGAATTGATGAACATGATCATTTAGCATATATTCATTCCAAACATGGCAAAATATGTTCAATAACACAAGTAGAGTGGTTCCTCTGGTAACGGGATAAGGAAAAGCATGGTATAGCTTGGGTCAACTGGAAGAAAATTGCAATCCCTAAGAAGCTTGAAAATTGGGGTCTCAAAAATATTCATCAATTTTCAAAACCACTGGCTGCAGAAAGTGGGTGGAGGTTGATTTCAGGTATGGGAATCCAGGGTTAAGTTGTAGCACAAAAATATGTAGTGCCTGATAATGCTGAGAATTGGATAAGGAAGCCTGCTAAATCCTGTCATAATGCTTCCATCATATGGAAGGCAGTAGTCTGGGCATTCCCTTTGAATGGTAGATGGTTGGTTTGCAAGTTGAGCAGGGGAAACAGAGTTAGACTTGGTGAAGATCCTTTAATAGGATGTGATAACAATTACAGACTTCTTGGTGATTTGGTGAACCTATCTCATGAAAAGGGATATTTCACTCTTACCCAGGTAGACTTCGTGAGGATCCTATTGCTTGGGAGTGATTTATTGCATTATTACCAACATCACAATAATATTGCTGACATCGCAATATTATCGCTGTTTTGAGGGTCGGCGATATTATCGCCTCAAAATATCGGAGTGATTTATTGCATTATTACCAACATCGGGATAATATTGCTGACATCGCAATATTATCGTCGTTTTGAGGGTCCTCAAAATATCGCGATATTTTCCTCTGGCGATAATATCGCACTATTTTCGAAAATCGAGCAATAATATCGCAAGTCGATGGAAAATGTTGTCGGGCCGCGGACAATCGTGAATTAAGAGCCGATTTTTGGGTTTTAAAGTGTCATTTTGCAAAGAAAGTGTGGGGTTTGGAGAGAAAAGGAGCAAGGGGCGAGCAAGAGCTGAAAACTCTACTAATTAATGGCAATATTAAGGAAAAGTGACATTCTCCTTTATCTTTCATTTTCATCCTTTTACTTAAACTTTTAACATTACCATTAATTGTTTCGGGATGTTTGAGAGTGGTTCATATGGAGAAAGTAGAATTTTAGGTTCCATTCAAAATTCAGCAGACTTAATGGTTTTCAAGATTTCAAGATCGATAGTATTGCAACATTTCCACTAGATTCTATAATGTATGAGGGTATGGAACTTGCATTTAGTCAAGAGCACCAAGCCCTCTATGTACCTCGATGTTGGTGGCATTGATTGTTGAACTCTTATGTCATGACCCTAGTAAAAATGTACCCTTCACTCAAGTAAAATCACTTATTAGGCATGTTACGCTTTTTCTATCTTATTTTAATGCTTAGAGTGTGACACTGATGATGAGGATCCTAATATAGGCAATGATTTTGATCATATATAGTTATTTGTTGTAGAATGATTTTTTTGGACTCTAGAGGCCATTTATAGCCTCTTTGTTGATGTATTTTTGCTCAGTGATGGATTACACTCGGTACTATTTTGGTTATATGCACCCTTGTTGTTTACAAGAGAAACTTTGCATATTTGTGTATAATGGTTTGGATTTATATGGATGCACATGAATATATCTTCACGGACTTCGACAGAGCGAGTTGTACTTGGTAGTAGCACCAGTAGAAGACACTAGAGTCTAGGTCCTGCTTCTTCTACAGGACATCAGAGTCCAATGCCAACCCCAGGGCCTTCTTCCTCTAAAGGAAAATCCATATCTAGAGCCATCACCTTTGCCCGTAAAAGGGGCAGAGGGAATTGTTGGTTTATTTATCTGATTTTATTGTATATGACTCATGATGATGAGATACATTCATTAATTTTTTCATGATATTTTGAGGTTTTAAAGTCGGGACATGATTCAGTGTCGATCTGTGATGTATTCAAGTTTACTAGACATCTTATACATCTTATATATCAATTCTATTTTCATATTTATGTGGAAATGCATTTATTTGATATTGTTGATGCTCTAGATATTTAAAAAAATTGAAAAAAAAATGAATATATTTGTATTTTTTTCATTCTTACGACATTTTCTGATATTTTACCTGATGTTGCCGATATTTTCATTTTCGGACCCTTCACAATATTTTCGCTGACACGATGTTGGTAACACTAGTTTATTGTTTCTTTAAGATTAAGTCATGTTCATATTAATGACTCTAAGGATGAATTGATATTGTCGAAAAACTTATCTGAAGGTCTATATAATCCTAAGTTGGGTTATAAGCTATGTTGCACAAGTTTCCAGAAGGGGGGAATGTTGGGAATGTGGGTACAAGTATCCGATATGGCTGGAAGTTTCTCCCAAATTTACAAGATGAGGCGAGTTAGGAGCAGCAATAATATATTTAAAAAATATGAAAAATAAAATAATTAAAAAATCTTCAAGATTTATAATTAATTTAAAATATGGTGAAACCCCATAACTAACTATGAATGAATGCATTTTCTAGTAAACACACTCTAAAAACAACTCTTGCTGAAACGATCCACGGCCCGGATGAGTTTACAAGTTTCCTGGGCCATGTTCGAATGATATTTGATAGCGATCTCCTTGAGATAGAAACTGTGGGCAACATTCTCTGTAAAATCCCCCTTCTAACTGTTGGTGTATTTATGAATTTCTTTAGTTCACAACTTTAGTCAAACAATTTGGCAACAACCTATAAGATCCCCTTTTACTGCAGATGTGTTTTTGATGTTACTGTTGACATCTTTTTGGGTTTAATGCTGATGTGTTTTTGAGTATTTGGATCAAGAATTCCATCCAACAGTTGTACTGATGATGTATTTTAGTGCACATTTGGGTCAAGACTTTCGTCAAACGGTTTGGCTGTTGGTTCTGTACTTTTGTCAAACAGTTAGCAATATCCCATAACAGTTTGGCACACCACAATTTTTATTTGCATACATTATAAAGAACAGTGATTATATCTAATGGCAAATGGAAATGACTTCAAGCAGACTACTCTAGAGTAAATAACCCAACAATATCAGATCTGATATATTTATTATTTCTAGCCTTGGGGATCTCATTCAATTACAAAACTGACAGCAGTCTTGGACAGTAGCATTATGGCAGCAATATGATCAGATCTGATTAATTTTTCTGACCTGGGAATACAATACTTGGCAGCAAGGAATGTGCTAGAGCAGTCCCTTCTAGTTTCCACTACTGTTGGACTGATTTCGCCCTCTTTTTCTGATGGTACGGATCCCCTTTTACAACAGTTTATGACAGCAGCAATAAGTGGCAATGAGTGTCATTGTATTTGCGCCCTCCTTCACCCCCACAATCTTTGAAATGCCAACGATCCAAGGAGAAATGATAGTAGTGAAGAATGGAGGCGGATCTCCTTCAAAGAATGTGCCCAACCATAAAGATCGCCCTCTGAACAGCAGATTTGATAGATGATAAGGTGATGGGAGATCTATGCCATGCGCACTCACAAAAGCACCCAACTCTATCACCCACACGACTTAGTAAAAAGATGGATTTTCTTCCTTCAACAATGAGATCAGTGAGTTGATGGTACAACCTCCAATAAACCCCCAAAAACTCTGCAAACACCCACGATTTGAAAAACTAATGAATTTTTTTTTCTTTCTCCCACAATGAATCCAATGAGAGATCTATGTGATATCTCTCTTTGATCAGCTAGGGTGGATAATTTCACCACTAAACCCAATTTTCTCAAGGGTTTCAGGCCCTAAAGCCAAAAGAAACTACAAGAGCTCTCCAAAATCCAAATTAGATAAAATAATCATGCATAATGAGAGAATGAGCTCTTAATTCTCCTTTATACCTCATTTACCTTTTTTCCCCTCAATTAAATAATATAAAAGTGACTTTTTAATTTATGTTTAATATTTCCCCAAAGTCACTTTATAACACCCTTTTTAACTCTAAAAAGTGATTTATCTTATTCTAAAACATTTACGGACACTGGAAATCACTTTTCATCCTCCCAGCATTTAAATATTTTTATCCCGGTTCCAATGAGCTATAACACCAAGGTACCCCTTTTAGATAATTTATTAAAATGATAATCTTAGTGAAATCCATTAAATAATGCTCAATATTACTTTCAATTACAGGAACAGTCGAAATGCATCGGAAACGAAATCTCATTGCGCAAGAGTGATCGTGATGATGAAAGATGATAAACAAACCTCTGAAAGCATCATATAACTCCTCTAAACCATCTGGGCTCATTAGTAACATCAAATTACCCCTCTGATCTAGCTGACATAAACCCTAAAAGTCATCTCAATTTGCAAAGCAATAGATCCCAAAAATGGGGACATTACAATCCTCCCTTCCCAAAGATTGTTTGTCCTCAAGCAATGCCATCACAACTTTACGATCAACTAGCTAAACCAAACTGAAGTTGAGAATGACCCAAAGGCCCCAAACTATCCTGGGAGATGTGAAGCACCCTCTACTCAAAGCACCGTCCTACAAGGTACTAACACAAGAGGCCTCTTGAATACTATCTATAAGTAGAGCAATCAAATATTGCACAAACTCGATCAACCCCTCAGAGCATTTCTCTTCTGGTAAACCAATCCAATGCGCTACAGGAGTAAACTCTTGAAAGTAAAAACCGGTTCTCTCATCTTTATCAGTTGTTGAACTGCCAAACAATGTAATCCCAGGGTCCCAAGCTAATCTCAGAAAGGAACCACCATGCTAACGGTGCACCACTCTGATCATAATTGTCTGACCCTCGCGCCCAGACTGCATTCTCCTCTCCTGGATCCCCAAGTTGAAATACATGTAAGGGTTGAACCCACTACCATGAATCATATCCTGCAAAGGCATCTCAATGAAGTCAAAGTCTGCAAATCCACTACCAAACTTGCTCCTGAGTATCAGAAAAGAGAATATGTTATGCCATATAGAATAAGTCTTAGCATCTCCTCTGATGACATCCCAAAAATGAAACAGACCACTCATTGTCACAACTATGTTAATCATTATCAACATTTGAAGCAATCTACCAATCAGATGAATTCTCGGATCCCACGGCCAAATTAAAAGTCCACCATCCCTGATACATGTTGACTCTTGTTGTGCTACACTAATAACCATCGGAATCCAAATAAGCCAAGTCTTTGATTCTTGTTTTTGTATGTGATCATCTAGTAGAAACAAAGTAGGAGACCTGCAAGATTTGAATTCATTTTCTAAAGATGAAAGCACATCATACCAAAGTGACCTGTGTAATATTTTATCTAACCCACCTTTATGTGCCATCAGAAACATAGTTAAATCATACGTATATGAGCTGAAAGAAAATTGATGAGCATACCTCACCATACATTCCTCAAGAAAAAAAGGATGGGATGACGTTATGAACCAACATATTGTCCTCACAAGAATTTGTCTCCTCCTCACACGGATTATCAATAACAACCTCTGCATCACCATTGTATACCACTGTATCATTCTGCTCCCTTTTAATCGTATCCTGTGCATTCATTCCACTAGTGTCATCTGAATCTAGATCCCAGATTGATGTGTCCACATCTGTAATATACCCATTCCCACAATCAGTGGATGCATACACTTCCCTGTTGGTTGGTCCACAAGGTATATGCTTAACTATTTCATCTGTAGCTATGACTTGAGCCTTCAATGGGCTCTCTGAAAGAGGTGGCTCATGATCCCCGTGATAAACTATGTGTATAATCAAAAATTTATGAATCATACCTATCTTCAAGCCCCTGCAAATCTGAATGCCCCTCGTGCTTGACCATCCCAAGAGTCTCTTCCCTCAAACCTTGAGTACCCCTAACATCATCCCGTGTTATGACTATCATTGATGACTGAGTCTCTACTATGGATGATGAAGAACATGCCAAACTCAACTCCACACAAAGCTCATCAACCTAAATTTTTGATACTTGAAGGGCCATTTGAGTGCTCTTCAAAGAATCCTTGGTAACCTAAAGCTCATGGGTAAGCTTCTCAACTTCCTCTTCTTTCCCTTTTAATGCATCAAAATAAATCTCATCAAGCATAAGAAGATGATCTCTATCTAAAAGTAGGTGTAGGAAATTAGATTTCATCACCACCAATGCTTCTCTGAGTGCCTGAAAATCTATAGGGAAAAGTTCTCCTTCAAAATTCTTATGTGTCCCTGGAGGCTCTTCCTTCCAACAACAATTTTCCATCAACTTGTTAGTATCATCAAAATGTTTTATGGTTGCAATAATGATGTCTTCACTTATCTTCAACTACCTTGCCAAATGATGGTACTCGTGGGAACTATCATCTTCATACAAATTTTATGATTTGTATTCATAGTCATGCTTCCCAAAATCCATTTCCTCTTTGTTATCCTTCCTGCATAACTCCCAAGAAATTAGATCAGCATCCAAAGAAAGTTTACCCAACACCAAATCTTTATCATGATCAGGTACTAACACACCCAAATCATCATAATCATCATATGTGCAATCAACATGTCCATCATAAGCACTGGTGTTATCAGCCTCATAGGATATCTCTAATGGTGTTGTTGACCGCCTCTCCAGCACAGGTGGTCAAATCCATGTGCCATGAAGAGATGCATCATCAGATGCAAATTTGTCGAAGATTTTTTGTTCTACAGGGCATGTTTGGCCCCAGCACTTCTTTCTGTAATTGGAATTTCCGCACCCCTGCGTGGGCTAATAATGTAATAGGTCTGCATGAGTCATGTCTAAGTCAATTACCTTAGGATCGGTTCACTAGGAGAGTTCCTTTCACTGAGGGTTTTTTATCCTCGGGTTATCAATTGGGCTTTTCAACCTTATTGATTTCCCTTGAGTTTTTCCCTCACACTTGCAATAATTCCTCCAAAGTGGTGAACGGCGCTCTAGTGGGTTTATCTTTTGGTAACTATTATAGGGAATCATTGTAAATGACCATGCAAGACAT